>APFE031486443.1:96602-112161 GCA_000404065.3 Pinus taeda
AAATCCTGCATTTAACAATTTTTGAAGCTCTTCTTTTACTATTTCCCTTAAATTGGGGTTCATTCGTCTTTGGGGTTGACAAACTGGCCGGGATCCTTCTTTAATATAAATATGGTGAGTGCATAGTTCAAGAGAAATCCCTTTCATGTCTGTATAATCCCAAGCAAATGCTTCTTTATTTTCTTTGAGTAGCTTCATTAACTGTTGTTTTTGATCATCTGTTAGATTAGGATTTATATTTAATGTTTTTCCTGGTTCGATCTCTACTGTTATACTTTTGGAAGGACTACCAGCTAATATCTGAGGTAAATTTTCAGTTTTAAGGTTGTTCTGAGATTTAGATTCTAGGATTGCAGTGAGGTGATTCTGTATTTCTGAGCTAACCGAAGAAGGTTCAGAAATAAATTTGCTGATTAGCTCATCTTCGGTTGAGTCTTTGAGAGTTAAAGCTTGTCCGACAGTTAAAATAGGTTGGGTTTCCTAATCCTCATAATCTACCCATATTGAATTATCGTTATTAATCATGGGTGTGGCATGAGGATAAAGAGTCAGCTGTTTGGTTTCCTGCCCATTAGATATTGTCATTGATCCAGACCTACAACTAATGAAAGCATCTGCTGTAGCCAGCCAAGGTCTTCCTAGAATTAATGGATGATCCCCCAACTTTGTTTTAGTTTTTAACACCACAAAGTCAGCTGGGTAATTCCAAGATTCTACAAAAATTACCAGGTCTTCAATGACTCCTTTGGGTTTAATTCTAGAGTGGTCAGCCAGCTCTAAAATGGTTGGAGTTTCCCTAATTAAGTGTTTTAACTGTAGTAATTGTGCTGTTTCGAGTGTCATAATATTTATTGCTGCACCTAGATCTACTAGAACTTTAGAGACAAAGGTTTTGCCGACCTGAACTGTTATTGTAGGGTGACCAGGGTCACCATATTTCATAGGGGGGTCTTTTTCTATCATCAAAGCAGTCAGTTCCCCCATCACATGAACTGTGAGGGGCTCCTTGGCTTTTCTTCCAGGTTTTTTAATACAAATATCCCTAACAGTTCTAGCATAGATAGGGACATCTCTTAGTGCTTGCAATAATGGGATTTTGACATATAAATTCTGCAGTTCTCCTAAAAGGTTAAAAGCTGGTGGCTCAAATGTTTTAGGAAGAGCCAATCTTTCAGGAAAGGGTGGCTCTGCTGTTTGGACAGTCTTGTTAGAAGATGATTCAATAATTTCAGTGTCTTTGTTAGATGACTTTTCCTTTCTAGTTTCTTCTTTTTCAGAGTCAGTAATGTCATCTATGATGGGTTCAACTATCCTCCCAAAGCATAAATGGATGTCATTACATTGCATAGGGGAGACAGGTTGACTTTGAATATCGATTACCTACAAGGCTTTATTATTGTTTGGGTTGGGATTAGGTTGCACAAGCAGTTGGGGTCTGATTGATTGGTTATTCTGCGGGGCATTAGATGGTAAGGAAAGAGATTGCCGGTGTTGAGGAAATGGAATCTGCTGGGTTGCCCAATTTGGATTCCATTGATTGAAATAAGGTTGTTGAAAAGTCCAAGGATTCCACATAGTAGGGTCAGTAAAAGGAGGATTTGGTTGCTGCATAGGAAATTGCATCGGATTAAAGGGTGGGTATTGCATTTGATTCATGGGTGGGAAATTTGTTTGAAAATGAGACTGATTATTCCAACGACTAAATGACGTGTTAGAACTCATACCTTGTCTTTGTGACCATTGCCTCCTCTGTGTCATCAGGTACACTGCTTCAGCTTCTTCTTCAGTTGATTGCAGTGCTGCCTTTATTCCTGGCAAAGAGGGGCATTGCTGAGTTTCATGATCCTTTTCACAAATGGTACAAATTGGTACCTTATCCAATGGGCATTCCCACAGTGGGTGCTTTCCTCTGCATTTGGAGCAAAAGATAGCCAGGGCAACTTCTGCTTCTGCCTGTTTCTTTTTAACCTGCAGAGCATCAATTTGTGAAGCAAAAGAGCTTAGCATTTTAGTTTTAAATTCTTCAAGCAGATTACCTATTTCAGCTCGTGTTGCTCCTTCGCTTGCTGACTTCTGGACTCTTGAATATGTACTGTCCCTGGTTTTCGGTCTGCTTGCTGCTCCTCTGGAACACCGCATGCAGAGGTTGATAATCTCACCAAATGGTTCTTTTGAAATATCCCCTTTTCTGAGCATATTTAACATATCTAGGCAGTCATCTCGTACTCCTTTTAGTAGTATTGTCTTCAGAATATCCTTACTCATGGTTGGGTGATCTGATCGCTGCAGATTATATTACAGTCCCTCTACAAAGTCCTCCAGATTCTCATCCTCTTTCTGAACCATTTTGAATAATTCTTCCTTCCTTTCTCTTGTTCGACAGTAGTCCTGATATTTGCTCAGAAAAATTTCTTTCATTTGATCCCATGTGGTGATTACATGAGCCTCTAGGCTCATAAACCATCTTAATGCGTTCCCTTTCAGTGTTGCTAGAAACAATTTTAACTTCTGAGCAGGAGTTACATAATCATAACTTCTACACAGTATATCAAATTCAAAAAGGAACTCATCGGGATCTTCAGAGGATAACCCATGAAAATTAGGCAATGACGCAGGTGGAATATTTTTCATAGGGACTGCTCCTCTTGGGAGATCCCCAATAGGAAATTCCAGGGTGGAAAGTGAGTTTTCCCCCCTTCCTTCTGCTCTGTTATCCTCCATTTTTCTTCTCCCCGAATCACTAGCTCTGTCTTCAGTATCTTCTGTTTCTTCAGGTTCTTCTACTGGTTCCTCAATGTGCTCTGGTGTTTCTAGATTCCTTTCAGGCCCTAGTACTTCCTCTGTCTGATGATCTTTTTGGGAGGAATATTGGATTTGAGGTCTTCGGGAACACGTTCTCTGAGATGTCTCAGCTTTTGAAATGATCTCATTAATGAAAGTTTTTCTTCCGCCTCCTGTGCCCTTACCACCTGTGAAGTTAGCTTTCTTGCATCCTCTCATGCACCTATTATTCTAAAGAAAAATCATTAATGCCTCAAAAATTTTTAGTCGCCTTCCCCGGCAACAGCGCCAAAATGTTGATCACTCGAATTGTTATTGATTAACAGTCGAGTACCACATTAATTTGTCAACCCGGGAAAGTCCTTTTATTTCAAAGGTGACCTCGTACTGTTTGCACTTTAATTTCGAAAGAATTAAAAGCTGTAGTACAACAAATCTAATTTCTATGAAACACTTACTCTGTGTTACAGCAGTCTTAAACTATTGCAGAAATGAAATGAAATTGATTAAAGGTAACAAATCTGTGAAAAAAATGATGGCTGTTTGTAACAGAGGACTAGGACCCTGTCCTCAGAATAAGGACGCCCAGCACCTGCCTCCGTGACCAGTCGCCAATACACACCAAAGTCCTATTCACTGGTGACACACTTCTCACAGCACCAATCGATTAAAGGAACAACGTATCAACAAAAGGGAAATATCAGGAGCATGGCTAAACACATACAAAATTAACACACACTTAACAAAAAAGGAATGGGTGAATCTTGTGAAGAAGGTGGGCCCTGTCCCTCTCACAAGATTCCCCTGCACACAAATATTAGATCAAATTTCTCAGAACAAAACTTTATTCATCTGCCAAGAGTTCAGTTAAAACAGAGGTTCTGACCTTCAGAATTACAATAATTCGGTATCACATGCTAGTCTTTCAACAACAACAGAGCCGAAGACTAGCTTGAGGATGGAATAAATGATGAAAACAGTAAAAGAGCTAGAAGCTCAAATGTCAGAGCTCAAAGAGGCAAAGGTAAAACTAGCAAAACTAGAGGTGAGCTATGACAAATCAAAGATAACAATGGCAGAGAAAACCAGAGAGGTAAACGCCCCGGAGAACAAGGTGAAATCATTGGAAAAGGATCTCACCTTGCATAAACCTCTAGCAGACATCAAAATGATTTTGTGGACCAAGATTGGCCAGTCTATTACTGACCAATGGCAATCAATTCAAACAATCCATGAACAAATAGAATTGATAGAAAGGGCCCAAGTGGAAATTCAATGGGCCAGAGCATCATTGGGAAACATGTCTGAGCAGGCCAATAGACTCATCCATTTCTTGAATACTCATACTAAAGAACAGCTAGAAGCATTGGAGATCACGGACAGGATAGACACCATTTTGACAGTGAAAAAGGTGCTAACAATGAGAAACTTTGTACAAACTTTGGAAAGGAAGTGCCAAGAGATGCAGATGGAGATTAATGCCTTCACAGAGAAGTTCACAGTCTTGCAGTAGAAGGGTCTACCCAGTTTACTAACCAAAAATCAAAGACTGTTATCACATCAACAATATGCTCACAAGGTAAACATGTATGTTACAAATCAGATCACAGCATCATCCAACACTTCAGAAGACACAGGACCTCCCTCCGGACAGAGTTTATATGACAAATTGGAAAATTTGTTTTATATTGAACATGAAATAAATCATCCTTTTGAAGTCAAGCCCAACTTTTACAGGAATACTGAGGTTGATGAAACACTTGTAAAAATACAAAGACATCAGTTTCCAATAGACCAGTGGTGGCAGAGCATGCTGGAAATTTTACCAAGGTAATTTGGATTTTTCTGTTTATCTACATTTGGTTAAATAACAAGACACGTGGCAGATATAATAAAGATGAAAACAATAGAGGAAGGAGCTCAAGTGAGGACTAGGATGCGTTAAAGCGAAATCAAGAGCATGTGAAAGGATCAGGACAAAAACAAAGGAATGCAAAGTAAAAACGCAGCTACCAGTTGAATTCCTGAATTGAAAAGTCAAAAATATCTTATCAGTTAAAGTAGCTAGCACAGCCACAATTACTCCTACATTTATTTCTGCATCTATTCCCTTGTTAAAGTAGGTGAAGGAAGTTATTGCTTCATATCTTATCCATACGATATTTTGTAACTGTTTTTGTATAAATACCTCCCGATGGAATGTATTCGGGGTTGGTGATTTTCCTCTTTGGACAACGCTGCAACTCTGATATTTTTTAATACAAAGGCTGTTGAAGTGCACTATTGCTGGATCGTCTGAATGTGGATTTGATGTTTTGGGCTCTGCTACAGAATTCCTGTGTCTTTCTATGGATCAATAAGTTATTCTAAACTGTGTTTTTTGTTTTCCATGTTTGCAAAATTCATATATGTTTCATAATCTTAGTAACAGGGAAAAAGAATAGCCCAGAACTTGTTTAAATACACTCTGTGTTCAATCCCTGTTGTTATTTATGTTTTCCTTAGAATCAGGATAAACGAGAATTCTTAGATGCTTCTGTTTCTACTGATTGTTTCACTTTGAAAATTGCCAAGGAATTCTTTGCTGCTCCTTGATAATATCCATGCAAGCCATCATGATCGAGGATTCTTGACTGCCCTTCTCCCACTGGCTTGCATTCCATCAATTTCTAGATTTTAATATTGTTCCAAAACTAATTATCTTGCTCTGTAGTATTGCCCTTTATCACAGAAACACACTCAGCAGTACATCTTCATAGACTCCATTTGCCCAATTGAATAAACTGTTTCAGACTTGCATCCTAGCTCTGTTTAAAATTAGCATCCAAACAAACTTAAAACAAAACTCTACACATCATAACTAGCATAAAATACTTCAAAAAACAAAGTTAAATTATAAAGAGAGATCCCTCTTTGGATGCAGTTTGGCTAGAAATTGCATCTAAAAGATTTATTAGTGGTTACCTCGACCGTATTCCCTTTTCACAAGTTTTGGGGAAAAACCTGAGTGATAACATCATTGGCGACTCCGTTGGGGAACAGAATCAATGTCTGTTACTACTGTCTAATCTCTAAAGCTACAGATGGAGCCTGAAGTTAGCCAGGAAGCATTTGAAACTGTCTTTGCTATGCAATCACAAGAGTAAATAAAAGCTACTTCAGTCTAACTCCAGTTTAGCTTTAGATTTTAAACAACTGTCTCAAAGATTTGTTTGGCCATCCTTGTTTCAAACCTACCTGAAGGAAAGCCCAACTCCTCCTACATTTCAGGAGATTCCTTCAAGGTATTGTCAAAACTTGTATCCTCCAAATATTACCAGAAAATACCCAAAACATACTTTAGAAGCTGGCTCCAAAGACGAAAACCCGTTACACTAGGTCAAACCTAGACCCTAATCCTCCAGCTATTTTTGACAATCCAAATTTGGTTCCTAAGAGCCTTAGGAGACCTAAAAATCAAGAGAGTTCTGCTGATTCAAATCTTGAAACACCGTAGCAGAAACCTATTCAAACTCAACCTACTACAGTAAAATCTCAAGCCTTTCTTCCTATTGCTGTAGCTTCTTCCAGTTCACCTTTATCACTCCAAAATCTCTTTTCCACCCCTCCATCCACAACACTTATCTCAGCTGTTATCCCCGTGCTTCCAATTGTCCCACTTTTTCCTGCTAATATGGCAAATCGATATGCTCCCCTGCAGTTGCCTGCTAATTCAGGGGCTATGCCACAGGATTATCAGGGAAAAATTACCTATTATGATGGTACTGGCACTTACATTGCTCAACAACATACCAAGAAGATGATAGACTATTTTGACAACTATGAGATTGATGATGATGATGTCAGGATGAAAATTTTTGTCCAGAGCTTAACCGGTGATGTAAGGACCTGGTTTAGGTCACTACCTACAAATACAATAGCTAATCCAGATGCCCTTTATCACACTTTCCTAAACAGGTGTGAAAAGAAAAAATACCCTTTACACATCTTAACAGAATATGAGAACTTGAAGAGAGGCCCACAGAAAAGTGTCCAAGATTATTGTGCCAGATTCAACAATACCTACCCTTCTATTCCAATAAATCTTAGACCACCACCAGACTTACCATTGATCAAATTACCTGATGGATTTGACTCAGACATGGCTTACCAGATCATGGAGAGAGCTCCTCCTAGCCTTGAAGATATGCAGAGCATAGCTGTGAGTGTTGAAGCCAATATGATTTCTAAATGAAATCGATCTAGATCTGAAAGAAGAACAACTTCCAAAGAAGAACCATCTGCCTTTGAATGAAAACTTGATGCAATCATTAAAGGCATGGACAGGCTGGGAGATAGAGTGGAAACTATTGAGAGGAAATCTTCATGGGAAGGCCAACCAAACAACAATGCAAGAAATCCGAACTTTAGAAAAAATCAAAACCCCAATGTAGGAAAAGTTGGTCCAGACCAAAACATAAGGCCCCCCTTCCAAGAAAACTATGCAGAAGCCTCCACATCTAGTGAACCAACAGAGGACCCCCACATTAACCTAATGGGTCTCAATAGTGGACAACCAATTTTCCTAACTCAAGAAGATCAAGAGGCTCATACTCTTAGTTAGTTTCAAATGCAATCAGGGCAATCCTTTGATTTTAAGCAAGGGTATAATACAACTGTGTATGAAGTCTACAAGTAGTATAAATTGAGAAGTAGGAGAATAGACATCCCTGATGATCCCAAGAAGAAGACAATAAAGCAACCTACCAAAACCAAACTCAAGGACTCTCATATACCATATATCCCTAAATCAACTTCCAATCCAAATAGTCCAACAGTTGAAGATGTTTCAGACAAAGATAAATCAAAACAACACCCTACATTTGTTTCTCCACTCAGAGAGATTGTAGAGGAACCTTTGGAAGATGGTGTGAAAGTAACTCCAGCTCATCATAACATTCCAGTAAAAGAGGCAGTTGTTGAAAACTTAGTTGAGAAACACAACCTTACTGCCCAAAATGTCAAAATACAAACAGAAAAACCCTTTAATATGGAGGTTGAAATAAGTAAGTTAAAAGTATCCATCCCATTATCTGAATTGGCTAGGCATGAAGTTTTTAGAGAAAAAAATCAACAGATCATTACAAATTTCAGAAAACAAAGATTCAGTGAATATCCTTGATGATCAACCAAAACTTATATTTGGCCCTGAAGAAAATGGTAAAACAATAGATGGAGGGGTCCCTCCCTTCTATGTAAGTTTAAACATTCATGACAAGGTGCTTCACAATGCAATGTTTGATTCGGGAGCCTCCCATAATCTAATGCCAAAATCTGTTATGGAAAAGTTGGACCTAGATATCATAAGGCCATACAAAGACCTATTTTCCTTTGATTCCAGTCAGGTCTGATGTCTAGGCTTAATCAGGGATTTGTGTGTGTCATTAGTCCAATATCTAGCCAAGACAATTTTGATGGATGTGGTGGTAGCTGATATTCCACCCAAGTATGGAATGCTGTTATCTAGGTCCTAGGGTGCCAAGCTACAAGGATCTTTGCAACTGGACATGTCTTATGCCACTATCTGAGTCTTCGGCCACCCTAAGAGGCTATATTGAGAAACTTTGATGAAGTATGTGGTAAGTAGTCAAGAAAAACCCCAAAACTTTCCCATTTATTCTATGCATTCAGACATGGACTCTTTTATCTTGTACAACACTGAGATTCAAACCCCAACAGATGTTAAAATTGTGGCTTCAAGTCAGGATGAATTCCTAGACAAAAAATCCACAGATTAGATCAAGAAGTCTTGGAGAACAATAAATTGACAGTCACACATGAGGAATCCCATGAGATTGAAAATCCAACTATGCCTGTTGAGCAAATTGAAAAAGCTCCTAATACTAGTTCAAATCAAGAAAACCTATGGTATCTAGAGTTTGATGGATCTGTTAATAAGCTAGGAGTAGGGGCAGGGGTTTGGATACACAATATGAAGGATGATCATGCTGACGGACATGCATATAGATTGAATTTTAGATGCACTAACAACATGGACGAATATGAAGCCCTCCTCTTAGGGCTTACTAGGTGCAGCTCGAATATCAATTTTGGGAGATTCTGACCTCATCATTCAACAAATAAAGGGTAACTTCATTACAAATGATCTTAGGCTGAGATCATACAAAGCTGCTACAATGGAAATTCTCAACACCTTTCTTGAATCCCAATTGACCAAGATTCCAAGGAATCAAAATCTGCATGCTCATAGTCTACAACCTTTGCAAGCAATTGCAAATTGCCATTTAAGCCCAATCACCGATTCACTGCCCAAATCAACATAGACCTGCTGTACCAGATAATGTCAAAAACTGGCAGGTGTTTGAAAATGACACACAAATCAACAATTTCCTGACTTTGAAAGAGGAGTTCTCAAGCACAAAAATGGATTCCAACACAATAGGTGAAAGCAATCAAATAGACAAATTTGAAACACATATCTCTGCTGAAACAACAAAATAAATTCTACATCCCACTAAGTTTACCAAAACAAATTTACATGAACTTCATGAAAAAGAGGGTGAGGATGCAATTGCAGTAGAATGTGAAGTCATTGAGTTGAAGGATAATTTTCTACCTACAGGCATCACTCCTTTAGAGGACATTTTTGACTCAAATGACATCTCTAGGAAACCTAAAATGCAGCCATTAAACGCAGAAATTGAGGATTGTAATTTAGGAACTGTAGAAAATCCCAAAATGATAAAATTGTCCAAAGCTCTGCCTCTTGACCAAAAACTCAAGTATATTAAACTATTCAAAGAATTTCAATATGCCTTTACATGGTGTTATGAGGACCTAAAGTATTATGACACTGCAGTCATCCAACACACCATACCTCTCAAAGAAAACCAAAAACCTTTCAAACAGAAACTTAGGAGGGTCAACCCTATCCTGCTCCCTTTGATTGAGAAAGAAGTTAAGAGAATGTATGGAGCTGGAATTATAGCTCCAATCAGATTTTCAGAATGGGTTTCAAATTTAGTGCCCACTAGAAAGAAGACAGGGGAGATTAGGCTGTGTGTTGAGTTGAGAAATTTGAACAAAGTCTCTTTAAAGGATAATTACCCTTTACCCAAAATGGATCACATTCTGCAAAGGGTAGTGGGTGCTTCAAGGATATCACTGCTAGATGGATTCTCAGGCTTCAATCAAATCCTAATGCACCCGGATGACCAAGATAAAACTGCTTTCACAACCCCTTGGGGGACATTCAAATATGTGAAAATGCCTTTTGGACTGAAGAATGCAGGAGCCACTTTTCAAAGAGCCATGGATATTGCTTTTGCTAAGGAAATCCATGACTTTTTAGTCATTTACCTAGATGACCTTACAACTTTCTCCAAATCAGATCAAGAACACCTAGATCATCTCACGCAAGTATTCTTAATTTGCAGAAAATATGCTATATCATTAAATCCAAAGAAATCATTGTTTGGCCTAGAAGAAGGAAAATTATTGGGCCATATCATCTCTAAAGAAGGCATTAGAATTGATCCGGATAGAATACAAGCTATCTTGCAAGTCCCTCACCCTAGAAACATTAAAGAACTACAAGCCTTTTTGGGGAAGATCAACTTTCTAAGAAGATTCATACCAAATCTAGCCGAGCTAATAAGATTGCTGAACAACATGCTGAAAAAGACTCCAAGGTTAAGTGGCCAATAGAAGCTAAGCAAGCCTTTGAAGAAATAAAAAAAACTTTGACTCAAACACTAGTCCTCACAAGCCCCAATTTTGACAAGGACTTTATCATATTCTCGTTTGCATCAAAACATACAATTGTTGCTGTTTTGCTTCAAAAAGATGACCAGGGATGTGAAAATCCCATAGCCTTATTTAGCAAAGCACTTAGAGATGCTCCACTCAAATATCAAATCATGGAGAAACAAGCATATGCACTTGTAAAGGCCATCAAGGACTTTAGAGTTTACATCTTGTACTCTCATGTGATTGCTTATGTTCCCAACATTGTTGTTAAAGACATCCTGACCCAAGAAGGAATTGAAGGCAAAAGGGGCAAATGGATAGCTACCATACTGGAATATGATATTGAAATTAAACCAACAAAACTGATAAAAGGACAAGGACTAGCTACACTCACAACTGAAACTAACTTTCAGGCCCTTGACATAAATCAAGTGGATAATGAGCAGGAGATGGTGACTCCACCGATCAATCAAGCCTTTCTACAATCACCTTGGTATGCTGACATATCTTTTGTATTATTAAACCTGTAAGCTCCTCTAGGATTATCCATAACTAAGAAAATATTTTTGAAAATGAAAGCTTCCAAGTTCTACATTTTAGATCATGCTCTCTTTTGTAAAAATCATGAAGGTGTTTTATTAAATTGTCTAATCAAAGAAGAAACTCACAAAGTACTTAAAGAATTTCATGCAGGGTATTGTGGTGGACATTTATATTGGAAATCGACTGCTGATAAAATCCTAAGAGTTGGATTTTTTTGGCCCACCCTATTTGCTGATGTGAAAAAATATGTAACTTCTTGCCACAAATGCCAAATTTTTGAAGGCAAGAAAAAGTTGTTGCCTCTGCCCCTCAAGCCCATTTCCTCTAAAAAACCATTTCAACAATGGGGTTTAGACTTCATTGGGGAAATCCACCCTTCATCCTCTGGCCAACACAAATGGATTTTGACTGCTACAGACTATTTTACCAAGTGGATAGAGGCTATCCCTTGTAGGCAAGCCAATGACTCAGTAATCATGCAATTCCTTGAGACCAACATCTTGTCTAGGTTTGGCTACCCGAAGAAAATCATCACAGACAATGCTGCTGCCTTTAAGTCTAAGAGAACGATTAATTTCTGTCATAAATAACACATTACCTTGGGCCATTCTACAACCTATTACCCTCAAGGTAATGGCCTAGCTGAATCCTCCAACAAGAGCTTGATCAGCATCATTAAGAAAGTCTTGGAGGAAAACAAGAAAAAAAGGCATAAAAAGATGGTAAATGTATTATGGGCAGACATATTGACCACTAAGAGATCTATTGGGACCAGTCCCTATCAATTGGTTTATGGAATGGAGGCAATATTCGCTTCTTCTTTGGGAATCCCAGTGATAAAGTTGCTACAAGAGATACAGGCAGAACCTAATGGTATTCAAAGAAGGACCAATCAAACTATTCACTTGCAGCAGACAAGAGAGGAGGTCTATCACAGAGCTCAAGTTCTACAAGAAAAGCTTAAAAAGATATTTGATAAAAGAACCAAAGTAGAGGATTTTTTCATTGGGGATAAAGTTTTAAAGTGGGATTCCAGAAGAGAAGATAGGGGAAAACATGGAAAATTTGATTTCTTATGGAGAGGACCATTTATCATTCAGATTGTACAAGGAAATAACACCTACTTTTTGAAAAGCCTGGATGGTACAGAGGCAGATGATGGACCAGTTAATGGCCGAATGCTGAAGCATTATTTTGAGCCACTTTGTTAAAGATAGCAGCACTTCAATTTGTACATAATAGTGTTTACTTTCTGCAGTGTATTACAGCAATAGGATAGGGAATAGGTTACAAAAAAATTTGATGAAAAGACAAGTAATTGTGCCACCTTTGGGTATTGCATTTTAAGTCTATCAGAAGAAGCTAAAGAAGCAAACTTGGGAGCTATGAAAATAATGAGAAATAATAAAAAAGAATACCCAAAACAGAGCTGCAATTATTGGAATGAGTTCATGAGAAATACAGTAATTGCAGAGGAACCATTTTGCAAACAACAAAGGAGAAATTTCAGAATACAACAAGAACTGAATATTAGGCCATCTGACTTGTTGTTCTTGACTTTTCACTAGGAAAAGCCATCCCCAAGTGGAGTCACTATTAGCTTCCTATACCAATAGGTTTCATTATTCATGATTGACTGGAGAAGTGCACAATATGTTCATCCTTTCCATGCTGCAAAGTTCCATATTTTGTAGAATTTCACTATGTACAGGTGGTTGACTCTTGCCACAGTTGATGAATAGCCAGACAGTCTAATCCTGGCTAGATCATGTCTGAATTTACTTGTCTTAGAATAGAGAATAAAGGTTTGTACAAACAGCTTAAGCTTGGCAGACAAGTAGTTAGGTAGAGAAGCAAAGGGTCTCAATAGCTTAATCTGAGCCCTGGAAGAGATAAGGGTAGACTTAGATAGGAGGGTAGCTAAAAGAAAAGAGAAGAATCAAGGTTTGCTAGTTCAAAGGCACCCAATGAAAATGAAGAAAAAATGTTAGGTGTACCAGGCTGGGTAAGCAGTTTTGATGTTGTAGAAGCAGGCTTATGGGCAATTTGGTCCTATTGCAATAGGTTTCATCTCATAAAAATCATAAGGTGCTATGGCAAGGTGGTTACAAAATAAATGGAGCATGACTAATTTCCCTCCTCATTTTTCCAAAAAAAACTTACTAACATCCCCCCAAGGACAGTGAGGTTTGCTCACTGCCCTTAGTCCACTTCATTTCATGGAAAAAACTAAGTGAAACTGTGTTTTCAACTAGGTAAAACAAGTCGCATTTCTTGTGTAAAATGTTTCTATTCCATTTTGCCAAGTTTCCTAAACTTCATAACTTGATATCCTTTCATCCCCCCCATGCCTAAGTTTCCATTCTATAAGATTAGCCTATATCCATACATATCCATTTCACATAGTCATATTAACCTACTAACACTATTATATAGCTCCTATGTGAGTATTTCCCCTCCCTTACTATGTAAAAATACACAAAATCCCTAAATATCTAACACCCCGACCTTTGGCTAACTATAAGCTATATTTTAAATTGTTGTCGGGAGTTATTGGTCCATCCAGGGCCAATAACAACCCTCCACGTGCCCCATCTTGACTTGTTTAGCTTATGGCTAAATAAATAGCTGAACCCGCATAATTTACCCCCAAAACCCATTTAACCAAAGTATGAAATATACCCCGCAAAACATTGCAAACGCAAAATATTACAGCGGGTCCCCCAGTGATAAACCGTCGCCACCTCCATCACCCGCCGACCGTCCGATCATCGTCGATAGATCCAACGATTGTCGGCAATATCATAAGCGCTTAGGTGCCGAACGATAGCGTCCGGGCGATGGGTGATATTTCCGCCGTACCGAGGACGCGTGTCAGGCACCCGGAGTGTTTGAAGCCCCCTCCTCCAATACCACTTCACTCCAAAGGCGGTGCGGGGAATACCACTTACCACCCCACTGCCTCCCTGCTGACGTCATGCCTATGTCATTTGATGACGTCACCTCGTTTCCGTGTCACCCGCCACGTCACCTGACATGTCATCTTCCGTACCCTGCTACACGACAAAATTATGTCATGCTGACGTCATTAGACAAAAGTGCACCAAAACCCGCTAAAGTAAAAAATTTGGGTAAAAAGAGGTGAAAACGTTATTTTCACTCATTTCTGTTTGTTTCCTCTACGCATCCTATGCATGCTGATTTACGTCCGAAACAACAAATCAACCATACAGTCCGCCACCTAGCAATTTTTACTCCATAATTCGGCCCCTCGGCTCGTCTTGTCACCTGTAAATCGACCATTCCACCGTTAAATTAGGTATTTACACCAATTTACTCCCGAACCCTGTTTTTCGTTGGTTTTAGCTGTAAAATTGCCCACATAACCCAGAATTTGAAGAAAAAACACTGTGTTACCCACCATAACCTCTGTCTTGCCAAATTTTCACCATTAATCCATACACTAAGCTAAAATTGAGCTCGTTCGGCCTTGCAAATTCTCCGAGAAACCCCAAAAGCTGCCTTTTGCCCACAATTGTCGCCCATTTTGCCAAAGAAGCCCACAAGTTCTATCTCTCCATCTAATTTCTGTCCACGGAGCTAAATACAAGCCAACAAACCAATATCACGGTGAAATTCCCGGAGAAAATACATAGAGCTATTGTTTTGCCTGTTTTGCTTACAGAGAGCCAAAAAATTCCAATTTTAAAAACAACAAAATTGAGCTATTGAAGGTCCAGTAGCCTTGAATATCACTCCTCTTAATGCACCCCACAAGGAATTGGAACATCTGTCCTTAGCTGATAAAGACTATCTAATCCAAGACTTAGTAGGCTACCAAAACCATCTGAAAGCATTCTGTGAGCTCAGAAACAGTTACCTAAGCCAAAATGATGTTTATGGCATATGGGAATCAAATCTACCCATATACTACCTCCCCTCTGACAATATTTTCCCTAAGATAATTCACCTCTGCTGTGAGAACTATGAGCCAACTCAAAGGGCAGTCAAAGCTCCATCTAGAACTACCCTCTTTCATATAACTCCTTACTCCATAAATCAAATACTAAACTTCAAACCAACTCAGCACCAATTTTCTTTTACTATGAAATTCTTGCTTGATGAAGATCCCAAACTCTCCAGCTCAGAGATAACCCGAGTTGCACAAGTATTTATGAGAGCAGAACGCCAGCCTAAGGAGCCACCTCCTTTCCACTATGCATCTTTCAATGAAGTGGGTAGATTACTTTTTGATATGATATCTTTTGTTCTGTGGTTCAAGACAAGTGAACATATTGATGAAACTATATTGGTTATAATGTGTATATTTACCCCGGGGCAGCCCCCTGCTGTCAAATACAACTATGCCAAATTCATTTCCAACTGTAGAAATTTTGAATAATTTAACACATATTCAACAGAGATTATCCTGATCATGTACTATTGCGGAAAACATACACAATACATAAGCTCCTCTACATTGATC
>APFE031486443.1:126389-142022 GCA_000404065.3 Pinus taeda
GCTACGAGGTTGAGCGTGGTTTGATGTGGCCTTGAGTCTTGCCTTATTTCAGCCTAAGGCGGATTTGAGCGCTAACACAAGGTTATGACTTGAATGAAGATGACTGAAGTGGCTTCCAATTCAAATGTAGAATCTCTCCATAAGATCCCTACTCCTATTATCATTTGTGTTATTTGTATATAAGATTATTTACTATTGAAATATGATTTATGGGCATGAATAGAAAAATATCTAATATTATTGGTTTGCAAAAAAAATATGATATGAGAAGAGAGATATTTCCTTTACTTTAAGCCTCAACTAGAAAAAAACAAGCCTATGGGTGTGACTATAGCCTCAGCCACACAAAAGTAATCTTAAGGGTGTGAATGTAGCCTTCCAATCACACAGAGGAAGGTAACCTCAAGGGTGTGACTGTAGCCGCTGAACCGCACAGAGGAAGGCCTATGCGTGCGATTATCCCTGTAGGTCACAAAAGTGAAGCTTTGTGCATAAAATAAAAAGTAAACTTGAAGGATGCCTATCTTACAGGCATGGAGAAGACAATAGAAAGTTCTATGAGCAGGGAAGTTTGAATGTTTGACCTACTATAATGTGAATATGTTGACTAAACTTATGTTTGCAGGTGATCAAGATATTCATATCAATATGTCATTATGATTTAACCATTGATGCTTGAGTATGAAAATATTTGATAATAGCTGCAAGGGTTTGACTAGATTGGACTGATTGATTTAGATAAAACATTGTTTGGAGTTTTGACATGATGCTTGATAATGATTTAGAACTTTGACTTACTGATTGAGATATGTCTTGGGCTATAGATCTCACTATTTGGGATTTGACCTGATGACTAATGATTTGATTTGAGGACTGATGATTTTCCTAAATAATAATGTTATCTGGGCATAGTGACTTTTAGTGACTTATATTGGTATTATGTGTTGACATCATTAGCTTTGACAAAATGGTTGAAATATTCACATTTGTGATTCAGTATGAAGTTATATCACAATAAATTGTTTGAACCTGCATGACTTATTATTGGTGTATGTGTTTACATCTAGTGACTTATATTATGATCATGAGGATGACTTGATGAAGTTTGGATTGATATTGTTAGGTAGATGAAAACTTGTTGGCATGATAAAGTCATAATTTTATATTTGGATATGAGCTCTACCTGTCACTTGGTCCAAAGAATTCGTTATAGTGATATTGATGACTTTGATATTAGTTCTGATTTGGAATCTAAAATTTGATAAGATGAATTAGTTGATTTGATTGCACAATATTGACTTATGTAAAGCTAAGCATATTGGTTTGGTAAAGTGTTATGTTTACAGAAAGCATTGTTTGAAGCAAGCTTCCCAATTTGGGTATGTCCGCATTGACAGTTACCTGGTGAAGCTAAGAAGATGTGCCGATCCAAAACTCTACTTCAAAAGGGGTCCAAGGTATGTCTTTGATGTTGGTTTTTATATATACTGATGATCTACCCTTGACAGGTAATGAGCCTCTAATGATAAAAGTAAGAAGGATATGGCCTCTGAAGTTTGAAATGAAGAATCATGGCACGATGTATCTCATCCTGAAGTTTGGAAAATAAAATATGCATTGCAATGCTATTGAATAGTTTTTTGAAAATGGAAATGCAAATCCTTTGGCACTCCGATTGAATTTCAAGAAGTTGTGAAGAGATATTGTTGAACCTGACTTAGAAATCGACAATTGATTGAAGCATTGATGTTCCAACACCCATTCATATATGTGTGTGTGTGTGTTGTGCATAACCTGATTGAATTCATGATTGAGTTGCTTCATACACAATGAGTTTCCACCAAACACCCTTCGAGATATTTGCATGGGATGATTTATCTTTGACATTGTTCCTATGATATGTGACTGCATGGATGTACTGATGATGTTTAGATCGTTATTGGGGAGCACATTTGGGTGTTTCCCTAGTATGCAATCTACCATTGTTTTTTTAATGATAAGTTTGTAGCTTTAATCATGACCAATTTGAGTACGATGGTTCCTAGCATGACTAGCTATGAGGCAGGATGAATATTTTTGGAGAGATTTACTGAGTAGGTTCTAGATATGACATGGATACATTATGATGAAAAAGAGTGGGAAAAAATTGGAAAAGAATCCCATATATAGTTGGAAATGAGATACCTTCATTGAGAGTGTTGTTGTACAAAACAAAATTCGGCTTATAGTTCACACCTCCTCGAGAGGGAGGATGACTATGGTATCCTTTTTGTGACATGTATATTTTGTTATAATATGATATTTTATTTGATGTATTGTATGAATAGGAGATAGTTTCTATTGAGACATGATGATTACCAGATATGAGTATGATAATGTGTTGTTGATCTACAGAGAGCATCATTGGTCGAGGACATTGAGCCAGCTCTTCCCCCCCTGTTTGAGCTCTCAGGGTGTGGAATCTAAATGGAGGAATCCTAGGCTTGAGGGATCTCTCGACAATAGGGTATAACCCATATCTATTACCCATAGGGTTGGAGATGTTGCTCCCTTATCTTGGTATTTGTAGAGTATACCCTAGTTGGCATCATACCCACACGTCGGGCTTGTTTGGATTTTCCCTCCCCATCTTGCCAACGAGTTGAGGAGGCTTAGGGGAGTGTGATCCTTACCTTTTGGTAATTTGAGTATCTTGTCCAAGCTCGAATTATGATGTAGGTGTTCTGCCACATGGCTCTTGAGGGTCATTGTTGGGAAGATCAGTAGGCAACATGATGGGTTGAGATGTGCTCCCATATATCACCTATTTCTCGATATGGGGTCGTATATGTTTAGTTCCCCCATGAGAATTCGAGTTGAGATGTGCCACTTGATGTGATTTTGATATGTCCCCTTCAATGTTGATGCGGGTCATAGACTTGACTCCCTGCTGATGTTTTTCGGGTGGTAGCATTAGTCTCCCCACTGGCAGATATTCCAGGTGGTAACAATGGCTCCCCGATGAATAGATGGTGGTAGCTTAGGCTCCCCTCTGATGTCAAAATGTTCTTCTTTTAGATTCGAGAATGTTCAACATGTGAGCAGGGACAGTCAAGAGATAAGTAGGAACAAGCAAGAGATGAATTGAGATGAACAATTCTAATATTGGATATGATATGAAGATAGGATGACATGTTGATCGATGGTCAGATATTGACAGGCATAATTCTCCCTAGTTGAGGGAGAGTGATAAAATAGGCAACTACAGTCAAATTCCACTTTGCACAATTCATTTTATGGAAATGATGATTTCATTAAATTCCTCTTTTTGAGAGGACCAAAATCAACATAAAGACATTCTAATTTAGACAAGGGAAAGTGTATTTTTGAATTATGAGCCCACATGGTCAGCCCTAAAGCAAAGTGGACACCCTTCCATAGAAGTGACCTCTACCTCATTTGGAAATCGTCATGAGACATTATTCAATTCTCTTTCTTGTTTTCGGCTCACACAGGTTTGAGGCACATCTATGGAGGAATAGGTTCTCTTTAAGATGAAATTGCAGGGTTTGAAGATCATATCTCTGTTTTACGGTTTTGGGCCTTAGTCGCAAGCACAACACAAGAAGAAATCAACCACAATCACGCACTAACTAGCTCATCTGTGTGACCAAAGAATCTCAGTCGCATGCACAACTTGTCCTCCATGTGGCTGACATCTAGGGTTTTAGAATCACAATCGTAATTCTCCAAACGCTGAATTTGACCACAACCATTGGCTTACAGATTCAAGGGAGCGACTGGACCTTTCCAACTGCACGCGTGACTCCTCCTCCATACAACCAGGACATAAATGTTATTTTTTTCAGTTGTGCAAAGTTTTCGCTCGTTTACCATAGGCCTCAATAGTTGACTGCATACAGTGATAGTTCATTTCAAGCTTGTGAATCGGGGTTTTGATTATAAGCATTGATGGGTTCATTTTATGTATATTGTTTAGTTTATTATCGTGGGATAGGTTTATGGTTATGGATTATTGTACTCTCATTTATTGAATCATTCAATGATGATATAATAAGAAGAAGAATCTAAAAGGGTTTTCCCCATAGTAGGTTTTGCCTTGGTCTCCAACCAATCCTGGTGTCTCTGTGTGTGAATGATTTTCTTCTATTGTTCCTTTATGTTCTGTTGCATTGATGATGATGATATTTCTCTTTCTACATAGTTGCATATGTTGTTGAATAATATAAATCTTAATAATGTTATGATGTTATGGGGTGAATTTAATATGTTAATTAAGAAATGCAATTATCAAAGTAAAGAAAAATATATCCCTAAGAAAATATTAACAATTCAAGTTCTTAGACTTTGAAATCATTGTAGTGTGTTACTTCCTAGAATCTAGCCTTAAATAACCTCCATGATAATCTCCTTCTACCTTGTTTTTCATCTATCTTTCAGTTCTTCCCAAATGTGTCTGCGGGGGGCAAGAAACTTTGTTCCCATTCTCTTGCATATGGTCTTGGTTTCCAATATCTTTCTTGGTTGTTGTAATTAGTTTAGGTTGGGTTGTTGGAATTATTTCAATGATTCCCATCTTTCTACCTGATAGACATCTTTGAGTATATCCCCTCCATGGCCTCCCATTTTATTTTTCCTTTCCTCCATAGCATACTTCTTTCTTTGGAAAGGTTTGATTTTTTTTTAGTGCATGCCCAAGATGCACCATTAGAGAGCATGGATTCAAAGGGGTGTGACGCATTCAGAGAGTGGGGAGGCTCTCCATTCCAAGAGAGGGTGGAAAAGTTTGCTAGGCTATACTAAGAGATCACTCCACAAAACATATAACATGAAATTGCATGAGTGGAATAAGAGATTGTAGGAAAACATGGGTGTTTAACCAATACTAAGCTGTCGAGGGAAGTGTTTGAGTTGATGTTAGATATTGGGCATGCTAGAGGTTAATACAACCAATATATGTATACAATTGATATCTATTGGCATCTGAAAATTCTATTGGGATGTGTCTTGCTAGGATGTAATGAGGATAAGGAGGAAATCCTCATCAATATGGATGAGTTATAACTCTCTATGAAGAAATTGGACATGTGCATTATATTGAAGACCATCTGAGTCTTTCATCAAATATTAGTGTCTCGTTATGTGACAAGAAGGAGCCAATTTTTGTGGACGTGTCAAACTTAGTCGAGTATCAATCACAGGTTATAACTACTTTCGTCTCTTCATCTCTTTTTCGTCTACATGCTTGAAGTTATATTAGGATGAAAATTGCTAGGTTACAACTTCCATGTCTTTTTGTTAGAATAGTTTAAATTTTATGTTTGGAAGTTGAAAAAACTTTGGCTTTACCACTTGTCTAGTTTCCCAAGTGGGTGATTAGGGCATACCAAAACTTATTATAATGTTTCATCTTAATAAATGGATATAACTTAATTTTACAAAAAAAAAGGTAAAAAATCTAGAACACTTTTCTTAATGCTTTCCTATCATGGGAATAAAATTTTAAAGATTATGAGTAATATCTTATCTTCTTAGGATATGATAGACCATATTGGGTATTAGTAGATGTTAAACTAAGCACCAAATTAATATTTAAGACCCCTTGTTTAAAGTTTCTAAAAGTGTACATACTCTACCTTTCAAGATTAAAATATTTTATTACCATATTATTTAGTATAAAACAAATATGGAATTTATAACTTCAAAATTATTATAAATAAAGAAAAGTGAAATTTTTAATAATAATTATTAAATTTTTAAAAATAAGAAAATACATTTTTTTAAATAAGAAAAATAATTTTTTTTAAATTATTATTATTTTTTAATTTAAAAAAATATAAAAACAAGTATATATATTTTAAAAAAATACACTTAAAATTAATTGAATCATTCCACCATCCTAATAAATTTAATAATTTTTTAATATAATAATAGAACCTATAATAAATCTTTAATATTATAATAGAACTTATAATATAACAAGGGGGTTGCAAGGCAACAAGACTTTGCCTTGAGTGGGATGATAATTGATCGGAACCTGTGTGTTTTGACCTAGTTAAAAATTCAGGAAACATTGTAAGAACATAAATGAGTCTAGATAGATCAACCCATATTATGATTGGTCAAATTTACAAGACATATTGCACCACAAGATGATTCTTCCAAAAGCATAGACCAACCACACCAATGAAAAGACAAAGGGGGTAACCATATATCATTCCAATTGTTTATTGAGAACGATCTTAAGGAACTACTGAGAAGGTGTTGCAATAAAAATAGCTTCCATTATGAGTTTAGAAATCACACAAATTTCCATTTTCCGAAACTTTGGGGGGGACTCCCTAAACACTCCATTGGATATCATTATTCCATGTTTTGGCTAGATTCCAGATATGGAAAATGGTACACAGATCTAAGCTATAGAGAATGCTAATGCTAACGGTCCGGGAAATAGAATGACATAGATATAACAGACCCTGGATACATTGGTAGGTGATGTACACTTTACAATTAAACCTTACCACTAGATCTTTGTATTCAAGATATGCAATTAGGTTCCAATGACAAGATGTTGAACAAAATGCCCAAACTTGATAAAAAAAAATGGACTATCAAAATGAAGGAAGCATTAGAAATCAAAGCACGACTAATCATTAGAAGGATGGTGGGTGGAAAAAGGCAATGAAATAACTAAAGGCTCTCGGGAAAACAATTGCATATATAGATGCAAAGAATAGAAAGGGTGATAAAAGAAACAAACCCATTGGTCATTTAGGATGCTAATTGAGAGAAATATGCATAACACCCACTGAACTTAACTTTCATCTATCCAAGATGGAATATTTGTTCATTCACAGAACCTGAAACAATTAAGAAGCATAGCACTCTAACTCTTCCCACTAGATTCCAACTGTGCCTATTGTATGCAAACACTTATAACTTTTTCCATTCACATATGGCTGACTATATGTCTCAATGGAACACAAAAGTTTGAAAATATATGTAAACATTATATAACATGGGAAATTTGTAGTAAATAATAAATTCATATTGAAATTATCATGGCGATAGGGTCAACCAACCAATAGTTAAGATCTTTTCACAGTCACAAAGACTCCTTGATAATATATTTTCAAGTCCTCATTACATCCATTCAATCCATACAATTTGGTTTAAAATCCATTGCATTTATTCCAGCATTATGCTGTGAGAAATCTACCAATATGCAAAGGAATGGGCATATAGGTTGTAAGTACTCTTCACACATCTTCCCACTATTCATTTTTTTCTAGTGGATCTGCCCATTGTTCATACAACAATAAAAGATAGAAATTACATTCACAATTTCAAAGCAATAACTGATAAACACATGCCTATAGCTATATAACATTATGGCTTGAATAAAGAGAAGTTGTAAAATGAGATAGATCACAAGATAAACAAGCAATTGAAGAGGTGTCGTAGTGGTTGAATTCATTCAATTAGCAAGTAATACACAAATAACAAAAGCCCTAAAACTTAAACTAAAACATTATTGTAAAATTTAATTGAGTACCATGGTGAGGAATTTGAAGCTATCATTGACATAGAAAATGGTAGCCACACTAAATATTTGTAAAATTGAGAAGCCAAGGAGGGGTTGAATGAGGCCACGGTGGCAATAAATATAGAGGGAATGAATTCCATTGAAGCAATGACTGCCTCCATTGTCAGACTAGGAGATGTTGCAGTAAAAATTGTTGTTGTTGCTCTTGCTTCCACCATTAGCATCACAACAACAAAGAGAGATTTAGATGTCAATATTCTTGTGCTTTCCATTCTTTCTTACACTCACAACATTCCTATTACTGTTAATTTTTGTACAAACCAAAAAACCTAAAGGATGAAACCATAATCCTCTCGAGAAAGTAATCTAAAATAGACCAAACCTAATTAGAAGCACCAATCTTTCTTGTTTGAGATTGGAATAGTCGACCACAAGGGACAGAGTGATTTGACATCACAAAACTTGCACATGTAAAGGAAATTCATGTGTATTGATAATCTTCTTCACCAATTTTTCATGCCTAATCTCTCCCTATAATGTAATCAAAGATTTTTTTTGTTAGCACATTTACAAAGCTTTTAGCATGTATTAATAATCCACTACTAAAAAGTTTTTTTGGAAGATAAAACTATTGGAAAAAGTCTTAAACTAAACACTTACCCATTGGTTTTTTGTCAAACACAGTGTCATTACTCCAGAGATTGACCTTAACTTTCCACCCTACCATGCATTAGGTTGCATGCCATCATTCCTTCCTTTGGCCCATCCTTTGTTTATGAAATTCCCCTAACCTATCAAGGAAATGACCAAATTGTGCAAGGATTATTAAGATAAATTCTCCCCAAACGATCGAATTGTACCTGAAAAATCAGATATAGAGCCAAATTATTTAAATCTATAAACACCCTCACAATTTTCTGGGAAACATTTCAAATATGAAGAAAACATTATAAATTGTGCCTAAATCCATGAAGGACTGGAATGAATTTATGAGATGGTGTCGATGTGAACAACTAGAACGATAATTATTGGATTTAAGACTAAAATGAATTTAACATATGTTGTCAATACAAACAACTGAAATGATAACTATTATGGCATCATACCTTCCTCTTGCCCATATTTTATTTGTAAAATTGACCTATCGATAAAGGAAATGACCAAACCCTGTGAATATTATTACGATAAACTCCCCCAGAACCACCAAATTTGAACATAAAAACTCTAGTTTGGATCTATTTCTATGGACAAATATTAATGATTAATTAATCGGCTTTTGATGATGGTTAGTATATAGAATTTCAGTTGATTTGCTAGATAGACAATGCAAAAGTGCAATCAAATCTATTTCAAATATAAGTTTGCAAAAGGTTCTTACAATGTGTGAAAATACTAAAACATAAATTAAGGTGCATTACGTTCATTTTATTCTTTCCATAAAAACTTTAATTAAAACTTAAAACGAAAAAATTTAGCTACAGAAACCAAACCCTAAAAATTCTCTAAAATTTTCTGACGAAAAGATGAAAGAAGCTACATAAGTATCAATTTCGACCAAGTCATGTTTTTTGCAAATCAAAGTCAACAAAGCCATTGTCTTCCAAAAGCAATCGAGTTTTATCAATCTACCACGCAAGGAAAAAGAAAATATAGAAAAACCTACATACTTTTATTTCAACCTATGTTAGCAAATCATTGCTAAGTGTATAATATTAGAACCAATAACACAAAATACATGGTTTCTAGGACTAATTATATAATTTAGGATACAAACTCCAATAATGTACATCTTCCAATCTCTGTTTGAGCTTTCTTGGTCTTCTTGGTGTAGTTAGATAGTATTGTTGCGTTCTATATGAATTTTCAAAATAACCCTATGCTCAGTGGTTTTCTATAAAATATATTTGGTTGTTTACTGTTCTACATGAAATTCAAGGTTAAGAAACCAGGATCTAACAAAGTCAGTAGCTACCAAGCCAAGTTGATTTGTTCAAAAGTGTAGACATGCCTATAACTTTCGAACCACCAGAATTAAGCAATCTTGCACCATCCACCATAAATGAATCAAGGTTTCCTATACAAGAGGAAAAATGAGTGATAGGTGAGTGAAGGAGAGGATCCAGACAAGACTAGAGGATGGTAATAAAAAGAAAGAGCGAATAACTAGAAGTTATATGACAATTAGAATATATATATATATATATGTATATATATGTATATATATATATATATATATAGATATATAAAGTTCTTGTAGTTGGACCTCAGGCAGCCGCATGAATACCAAGTGTCACCTTACATGCGCTCTAAGATGTAAGCTCACATAAACCATCATGTAAACCATCTTTTAGGTTCATTTAATCGACCCATTTACTCATGTCCTTTGAAGGCTGTGCCAGGAGGAGAGGAGATCATGTCTTCTTAGGTAGGATTTTGAACACGACATTACAATTTTGCTCCCTTGACGCCAAGCCCATCAGGATTTTTGTGCCCTCCGGGAACTCAACCTATACATCTTTATTCTCCCATAAACTTAGACAAATGATTTCCAATATTAGATTACAGACATAACTTACACAGGGTATAGAAGCGTTTCTCTTTGCTATTGTAATTTTTCTTTCTTGAGCAAGCACAAATGTGAGCTCTGGATAGTGAGGAAGCTTTTGATGGAACACCAAACAAACAACTTTGGCTAGACCAACCTTTGAAAGCTGGAAAATCACATTTCACATACCACTGCTAAACTATAAGGTTGAATATGTGTTGCAACAGATGAAGAATCATCGGTCGATGCTAGAATCAAGGCACCTATACCCACCATGAATTCATCAACAAAACTCGAAGACAAAAAGTTAATGTAGTTAGAGTTTAAGGTTGTAGTTGGATTTTGAGATCCAGCACACCATGAGCATGCTTCCTTGTTTGTTCCACACAGTTAGTTCTATATATATGAATGTGAGAAGTCAGTGAAGCATATTCAAGAGGATGGCTTTGAATATGAACATGTGGCTCTGGTATGTAGGCACCAAGAAGGGAACATTCAAGGATTCAATGGTTTGCAGATTGTAAAACCTAGTTATGTTAATGCAAATTTCAATTAGAGTATAAAAATGAAATATTAAAATTTATAGTATTTATAATTAGGTACATTAAGCTCTAATCTAGTCCTTCACATATCCGTTCATGATATGTTGCAAGAATTTCATTCCATATATAGGGGAATAGGTTTAATAGTCTTATATTGATAGGTTCCTCTCTGCAAATGTAGTGAATAGACAAAACTAAACAATTGAAGAAAATATTCACAAGTGCAAAAAGGCATCAATAGAAAATAACATTTGTAAGTCCTCCGTAAAGGGCACGATTAACATATATATATTTCTAGTTGGGTTTACCATAACTCATAGAAAGCGAAAATTCTAGATGATTAGAACATGCAATGGTTATTTCTTCTTAATTTGGTTTCTTTAAAATACAAAGCCATTAGAATGTGAATTTAGTACAACTCTATGTAATCCAGGAAACATGCATGAACATCTGCTAGAATCTATATGTTATGCATCTTGAAAAACTTGAAAGGTAGAATAATTTTGACAAAATATCTTTGTTCCACCCTTTTTATTATCTATCAATAACATTTCCCTATACAATAATTAGGAATATAGTTGCAGAAGTAATCTTAAAACTACATAGCAATTGGGACTCAAATTTCCCAGTGGATTTATATTGTCTTTAGTACAATTTAGATGGACAATTATGCGTATTCATTATGGCCCATTAGAATTAGACCCAGGAATAACAAGAATACAAAGTCTGGCACAATCAATAATGTTTCCCTGGGAAAAATGGAAGCAAATAATTGAGCGAATGCAAAATGGTGCACTCTAGAAGGATGAAACCATACAAGGAAACAAACTCTTATCACCAACTATGCTGATAAATAAATATTATCTAGCACCAATGCCCAAACTGATAACATTTGCATATGTATCTAATCATGCAAGAACCAATAATATATGGTTCCTTACCAATGCACAAGGCCCCCCATAAATTTTTAGAAAGATATTTTTTCTCTATAGAATTCAATCTCTGTTTGATGTAATGATTCAGTTATGATAGTGCTTATTTGAGTTCATAAAGTCACTAAAATAGAGCTAATGCTTCCTTCCTCACATTGGCTAACAATTAGTCCTAGAACCTTATTCTTTGTTTTTGCCAATTGGAAACACTGTCTTCTTGGTACCTAATAGTAGATACATCAAAGAAGAATATTTAGAAACATAAATCAGAGTTCTTTCTTTCTTGAATGATCATGTATGTTATAAAGGATAAGAATAACAAATATTTTGACAGAAACTTCTGGGAAAAAGAAGAGTCCTAATTATAAGAGGACATACCGATTACCAACGATCATTCATAGGTCTGCTGGAAACTTGTATATGATGCACTTCATATGGAGAGAGAGCCCATGAGAAGCAATATGATGCTCTTTTCAGATTTTCCCTTTGTATGCCTCATTTGTAGGTACTCACAGTCATATTTCGTACTTTTTGTATGTCTTCCAAAAAGAAAAGTAATGAAATTTTACAAAATAATCTTTGAGGAGGTCTGGTATCAAAATCAAATTCGAGACTAGTATCCAATTCATTCCAAGATGTAAATGTGCATTCAGAACGTTCAAGCTCTCGAGGAAGGATTATCTGTGGAAAAACTTGTACAACATAACCATTTGAGATTGAAAAGGTTAGCCATCTCTTATGGTAAAAAGACATCAAATTCTAAATACCATTATTCCTATTATGTATAGAATAAGATCATGTTCTTAAACAATAATTTAATGTATTGTATTCTCTCTCCATTAGCTGGGGTTTGTTAACTAGCAACAGAGCCATACTTAAGCTAAAGAGCTTACTTCGAGAGCTTAATTTGAGGCATCAATTGGTACATGTTCTTTCCATACTTGAGCTAAAGAGCTTAATTCAAGACGAGGCTTCCATTGATGCATGTTCTTTGACTGTGTTCTAGAAGGTGACAAAACCCCTGCTACGAAGCTTTGTTCCGTGTGAGAGCTTTGTTTTGTGCGAGAGCTTTTTTCCGCATGAGAAAAGAGAATCACAAAGAGAGAACTCTGGAGCTATTGCAGAGCATAGAGGACTCCGAGGACAAGTCAATTCATGTATGGTTGAACAAATTGTTCATAGATAGTAGACATTGTATTTTTATGCAATGGTAGTAACGCAGAGGCAGAGGTAGAGGTAGTCACAAATGTGAAGTGCTGCAAAAGACATGTAGATAGCCATGTAACATAAGTGATAAGTGAAGATATATATTATAAAACCAAGCAAAGCAAATCTATATTTAATGCTAATAAATTAATGGTAACATTACTTCATTAGCATTACTTTCAATAACCCAACACAATGGTTTAGATCTTTTGAACTAAAAAATCATATAAAAAATATAGAAAAAAACAAATAAGATGACAAAAATCTGATTGGTTAAGAAAATCATGGCAGGTATTTAATTAGTTAGCCAACACTCTTTTATGAAATACGACTTAAAACTGAGAAATAAATAATATCAACCTTAAAATAGATTCCATTACTAATATTCAATAGTCCATGCCGTTACGGTAGGGACTAATAATAAAACCTATAGATATGGTTTAGGGTAATAGGTGGTGGAATTTTCCCGCACAAAACTGGCACCTAAAACCCTGTCCCCTCAAACAAAAGATCGCATTCATTCCAACTAAATTTATTTTTTTTGCGGCCCGCTATGGGCCTTAATATTCCACACCCTCTCTTTGTGTTGACTGTAGCGAAATGTCGTGTTTCATGCATTCGATAACGTTATTGAATATTGTACATGTTATTCCCGGTAAAGCAAAATATGCCACCCGGTATTCAGTCAAACTCGGGGAGCATAATTCCACAATATTCAGCAATTAGGTGGAATATGTTATTTTCTATACTGGAATATGTTAAGTAGATTTGAATTATTATTATAATATTGACTTAAAGTAACTGGTTTGTAAGTGGTTTAATTTACATGATGTTATGAATTGAAATTTCATAAAAATAGTTTTAAGCTGAGAATATTTTTAAATTGTTTTTATTATATTATTGATTAAAATCTAATAAAAATGATTTGAGAATAAAGATTATATATAAAAAATAAAAATATTTTTATAAAATATTTAAATAATGAAACTATTCTATAAATGGATGGATTATCTTTCTACTCATTCATATTAACCTTATTTTAACTTTTGATTTAAAAATGTTTGATTATATAATAAGATTTTCACTATGCATGTTAATTTAAAAAAGAGTTTCATTATATAATATATTTTTACTATGCATATTAATTTATGAAATTGATTATTTATCTAACTTTATTGAATTTAATGAAAAAATATTTTTTTATAAATTATATTTTTCATTATTTTTTTTATATAAAATGAATATTAATTGATTATATGAGATTTGTTTATTTTGATCGAATTTTATATATTTAAAATATAAAAATATAAATTATATCGAATATTTATTACCTCTAAATAAAGCACATTATATATAAGACATATTTAATAAATAAGAAAGGCCACTTATTTATATTTATTTAAATTTACCATGATATTATTACATTACATAACTAAAGTAGATTTATGTAATTTTTCTTGTATTAGTAATTATATAATCTAAATCATTGAAAGAGACATGTAATTCCTTTATAGAATTAATACATGGTGTGCGTGTTTGTATGTGTGTATCTAGAACCAACATAGATGTAGAGAGTTAATACATGGTATGTGTGTATATAGAACCAACATAAATACATATTAACCTAAGACATATACTGGATGAAGCATAGAGAAAAATTAAATCTTTTAAGATATAAACATTTTTTTTAAATACAAAATTTCAAAAAAAATTACATCTCTAAAAATTTGATCCCTCTTGATACTAGATTGATCTTGAATTAAAATAATATATAAATCCTTAACACATATAACTACATAAAAATTATATTTATATTTCCGACATTTTTATATATAAATATTTTATAGCTAATATATAATACTTATCACATTAGTATTACATATATATATATATACTATATATATATATATATATATATATATATATATATATACTAATTTTAAATGATTATTAAAAGTTTTGAAATATCATAAAAACCTTATTGCATTCATTATTGTTATTTAAATTTCTATTAATATGATTTATATTGTAAATGATTTTATTACTATAAATAAATGCAAATTAATTATAAATTAATCTAATTTTATAGTAGTTTTGGGTCAATTTCAATCGCTGCTTTTAGGTCTCAATCTCGCGAGGATGTTGAATTCAAACAAGGACGTAATATACAAAATCTATCTTTTAAGACACTTGAAAACCATTATTAACCCAAATAATCATGAGCAAATATTAACGTAATAAAGTAATAAGTAACTTATATATATATCAATCACATTTAAATAAATTAAATTATATTTATATTATATATAATATATATATATATATAATAAAAAATATTTAAAAAATATAATTTTTGTGAGTTTAGAATAAAAATCTAACATATAAATTTTTTATATACACATATAAAAAACCCAATTTTTATAGGTAATCCAAGTTTACAGATAATTGAGGGCTGCTACATTTATTTGTGAAGTTTACAGTAAAGGTAATGTTTATGTCATATATATTAGTATATAAGTGATTATATATAATAATGAAAATATTTATTAATAAAAGATTTTGTAAATGTTTTAGTGATATAAAATTAGGAAAAAGTTTATCTAATTTCAATTTTGAAGTTAGAAAGTAAGTGAATCTAAAAAAATTGAAGTTTGGTAAATTTTATGGTCATCGGCCACATCCAGGTCCATAATTCAAGCTCATAACTTCATGTTATAACTCAAACTTGTAATCTATCTTTGTAATTTCCAAATTCATGATAACTTTTTTTACATTTATTGATGTTGATTTCCTACTATTTTATAATTTACTTCCTTTTAAAATTTATATATAACTATAAAAAATGTATATAGACAAACTTAA
>APFE031486443.1:146823-167170 GCA_000404065.3 Pinus taeda
GTAGCAAGAGGATTACAACCATGAGCAGCTCTGACCCAGCATCATCCTCCAGCTAAGAAGCCCTTCTTCACCTCAAGCGAAGCAAAATCACCCAACACTGTGAATGTACACCAGAATACCAACAACACTTCTCCATAAGTTACAAAACTCCAACCTCTAGATCTCTTTGTTGAGGGATCCATATATAGATGATTACAGAGAGGTGAGTCATCTTTTGGGATCTTGATTAGTGTCCTCTCTTTGATAGTTCCTGCTTCCACTTGGAGAATGAATATCTCTTACTCATCCCTGGTCGAAAATGGAGTGGCAAGTGTCAGAGGGGAAGCTTCTGGAATATTTAATGATCTTCCACCTCGCATTTTGGTCCCTACCATTTGTCTATTCTTGACCATCGCACCCTACAGAGGAGCAAAATAGTATACATCGCACCTTGTACATTGGGAAGGTGATATGCATTGCACCCTCTGCATGGAGCTTTCAGTATGGTCCAGTTTTGATAATTTATGAGCTGTTTTCAGTGGAGAACTTCTGGGAGATGATGTAATTAGTTGACCTTGTTCCTTTAGGCAGTGAAGCAACCCTTTTAGGGACTTAAGAGCCCTCAGTTTATGGACATTTGTGATTGGGGTTGAAGTGCCCAAAAATGTCTATAACAATGACTAATTGTTGAATCTAGATAGGGAGGGAGTCTTTAAGTATTCATCCTATATCTATCATCTGTTCTTATATTATCAGCCAGATAGTTTCCAATTCCCCATTAGGAAATTGGACTCTAAAGGGGAAAAGAGGTCTGTGACTTTTTGGATCTCAATCTTTCATGAAGTACGCAACTCTCCCTACTCTTACTGTGAGTTTATTGATATGTTTGTATACCCAGTCTCTTCTCTCCTGATGAGAACTCCTCCTCCTAGACTGTCATATGATATGAAAAAGATACTACAACTCTCCAAAAACTATAAAATAGGTGACTGGTACTTTTACCAGAATCACATTGTTATCAGGATATATGGCTGTGAGCTATGCCCCTACAGGCTACCAAGGTATGTACCAATGAGACTGTTTGCCTTGGAATATTTGAGGCAATTCATCAATTCAGATTTGACTCACTTCCATAGCACAAAGAAAAAGGCTCAATTGAAACTAAGAGACTAGTTAGGCCCCTATGTCATGAACAAAAAAGAGGGATGGAAGGATGCTGATGAAATATTGGGTCAAACACTCAGACTAAAGAGAAGCTTTTGGTGGGTACCCTATGACCCAAATGGCTTTATCAATGCAAGAAGGATAAAATATAGGCTGACACCCTATGAACATTGCAACATCCCTGAAATAGAATAGTTTTCCAACCAAGATGAGTGGGTGGAGGGCACACTAGTTGAACAGCTCACTAAGGAAGAGAAAATGGAACAAACTATGAAAAATATGGAAAAAAATCTTGACTTAGATTCTTTTGGGTAGGTGTCATTCGAAATACCATAGCAAACCGGGGAAGGCACATCAATTGCTACAACTTCACAACAAGCTTCCTAAGAAATGACTACACCAATAGCAGGGACAACAAAAAGGAGATAGTAGTTACAAAGCAAGAAACAATGGTAGAACAACCAACTACCTCAAAGGAACACAGTCAAGGGCAAGCCCCTTCACTACAGATAGAAGCATCAGAAGTACGAGCACTGCAGACTCCTCTTCCTGAGGAAAGAAGTAAGAAAAGAGACAGAGAAGAGACCACACCTCCAAGTGGGTCAACAGAACAGCCAGAGACCAAAAGACAAAGGGTAGATACTCTACTTGAAGAGGACATTGTGGAAGAAATCACAAAAAGAACAAGAGGAGAGAGGGCCATTAGCCAACAAACATCCACCATCTCTCACAGGCAAGAAATGGAGAGGCAGCATGGTATGGAAGTTTCCTCCTCAAGGTTGCAAACTAAGAAATGATCTGATATCAAACAAACATTCATGGAGATTAAGGCCCAAAATGAGTCATTGAGAATTCAGCTTTATGATCAATTTCTCAAAATGACACCCTCCAAACAACAAAGACTAATGGCAGCATATGACATTAAGGAGGAGAAAATGATCTTAACTCATTTTAAGCCTAAGGTTCAGCGACCACAGTCTGTAGTTGACTACATAAGGACCAATCTAGAGGTCCTTGCCAAAGATATACACCCAATGGACCAGATAGAATTGCACAAACAAATGGGTGAAATGGTCTATGCTACATTGGCAGACAAGGCAATGCTGGCCCACCAATTAAAGGAGTCATTGAGTAATACATCTGCCCAACTGGATTTGGAAAATATATCTTCTTTAGCCAAAGACAACAAAATAAAGACTCTAGAGGAGATAATTATTGAGCTGGGACATGATCCCAAGGATGCCAAGGGCATCAAAGCACTGATAAAGAAGAAGGAGGAAGATATTGCTACCCTTAGGAAGCAATTGAAGCTGCCTGTCACCATGCATCCACAAACAATAGAACTGGCACAGGAAAAGGCAGAGGAAGATGTAATGGATTTGTTGATGAGGATGAATCAAAGTCTAATTCAAACAGAGCAAGATTTGGAGAAATCATTGCAAGCCAAGCAGGGAGAGTCGACTTCCCAACCACCTAAAACAGCTCCAACAATTATCTCTGCTCCTCCCACAGTCACAACAGCAATCCCTCCAACTGAGCCAACATCAACAACAGGTACAATAGCTACAGATGCTTCAGCAGCAGCAACAAGAGAGCCATAGACTGGCATGAGGATGGAAGAAATGATGAAAACCGTAAAAGAGCTAGAAGCTCAAATGTCAGATCTCAAAGAGGCAAAAGAAAAATTGGCCAAACTAGAGGTGGGCTATGACAAATCAAAGATAATAGTGGTAGAGAAAACCAGAGAGGCAAAGGCCCTGGAGAATAAGGTGAAATCATTGGAAAAGGATCTCACCTTGCATAAACCTATAGCAGACATCAAAATGATTTTGTGGACCAAGATTGGCCAGTCTATTACTGACCAATGGCAATCAATTCAAACAATCCATGAACAAATAGAATTGATAGAAAGGGCCCAAGTGGAAATTCAAAGGGATAGAGCATCATTGGGAAACATGTTTGAGCAAGCCAATAGACTCATCCATTTTTTTAATACTCATACTAAAGAACAACTAGCAGCTTTGGAGATCACAAACAAGACAGGCACCATTTTGACAATGAAAAAGGTGCTAACAATGAGAAACTTTGTACAAACTTTGGAAAGGAAGTGCTAAGAGATGTAGATGGAGATTAATGCCTTCACAGAGAAGTTCACAGTCTTTCAGCAGAAGGGTCTACCCAGTTTACTAACCAACAATCAAAGACTGTTATCACATCAACAATATGCTCACGCGGTAAACATGTATGTTACAAATCAGATCATAACATCATCCAACACTTCAGAAGACACAGGACCTCCCTTCGGACAGAGTTTATATGAAAAATTGGAAAATTTGTTTTATATTGAACATGAAATAAATCATCTTTTTGAAGTCAAGCCCAACTTTTACAGGTATACTGAGGCTGATGAAACACTTATAACAATACAAAGACATCAGTTGCCAACAGATCAGTGGTGGCAGAGCATGTTGGAAATTTTACCAAGGTAATTTGGATTTTTCTGTTTATCTACATTTGGTCGAATAACAAGACACGTGGCAGACATAATAGAGATGAAAAAAATAGAGGAAGGAGTTCAAGCGAGGACTAGGACGCGTTAAAGCGAAATCAAGAGCATGTGAAAGGATCGGGACAGCAACGCAGGAATGCAAAGTAAAGACACAGTTAGCAGCCGACTTCCTGAATTGAAAAGTCAAAATATCTTATCAGTTAAAGAATCCAACACAACCACAATTACTCCTACATTTATTTCTACATTTATTCCCTTGTTAGAGTAGGTGAAGGAAGTTATTGCTTCATATCTTATCCATAAGATATTTTGTAACTCTTTTTGTATAAATACCTCCCCAAGGAATGTATTCGGGGTTGGTGATTTTCCTCTTTGGACCACGCTATAACTCTGAGATTTTCTAATACAAAGGCTGTTGAAGTGCACTGCTGCTGGACCGTCTGAATGTGGATTTGATGTTCTGGGCTCTGCTACAAAATTCCTGTGTCTTTCTATGGATCAATAAGTTATTCTAAACTGTGTTTTGTTTTTTCTATGTTTTCATATTTCATATATGTTTCATAATCTTAGTAACAGGGAAAAAGAATAGCCCAGAACTTGTTTAAATACACTCTGTGTTCAATCCTTTCTGTTATTTATGTTTTCTTTAGAATTAGGATAAACAAGAATTCTTAGATGCTTCTGTTTCTACTGATTCTTTCACTTTGATGATTGTCAAGGAATTTTTTGCTGCTCCCTTATAATATTCATGCACTTTCCCTCTGCCATCATGATGGAGGATCCTTGACTGCCCTTCACCCACTGGCTTGCATTCCATCAATTTCTAGATTTCAATATTGTTCCAAAACTGATTATATTTCTTTGTAGTATTTCCCTTTATCACAGAAACACACTTAGCATTCCATCTTCATAGACTCCATTTTCCCAATGGAATAAACTGTTTCAGACTTGCATCCCAACTCTGTTTAAAATCACCATCAAAACAAACTTAAAACAAAACTCTGCACATCATAACTAGCATAAAATACTTCAAAAAACAAAGTTAAATTATAAAGAGAGAGCCCTCTCTGGATGCAGTTTGTCTAGAAATTGCATCTAAAATATTGGTTAGTGGTTACCTCAGCCATATTCCCTTTTCAAAAGTTTTGGGGAACAACCTGAGTGATAACACTAAGATATTTAAACACATTGACAGATGCATTGGCGAATCATGTGTTAAATAAACATTTGCAACATTTGAAAATTAAAAACAATATTCATTCATACGTTGATCAGGATAAACAGTGGGAAAAAGTGATATTTTTTAATTAAAATAGAGTTTGTATCAAAGTGTGTCTATAAAATATCTCATTCGAGGACATAAGGCCTCGTGGCCTTTTATTTTCCGAATGTGCTGACACCAAAAATCAAAATGTGGTCCAAGAAACTAGAACAACTAAGCATGATGATGCTCATGATAGCAAACGACAACACGAGCAACTCGACGTAACAAACATCTCAGTGGCCCTGGAACCCCAACTACATGTCTCTGATAAGCGTGAGGAATGTCATTCGTCCCAGTCTCTGGGATATTCAAAGTCAATCTCTCAAGGTTTTGTTCCACTTTGTTTGGATATCTTTTGCCTTTGGGTTAGCTTCCATAACTACTATAGGCTGCTTGCCTCATCTGTCAAATCATCTCATCTCTACTGGTCGGTTTGGGCCCACATTTGCACATGCATTTTGGATAATAAGCCTTTGAAGACAAAAAACCATAAAAATTAAAAAATTTGAAAATATTTAAAAATGAGAAATTCTCACCTAGATCACTCCACTGAGTTCCGGCTGGAAGTGGGATATCCGGATCACCTCTGTAATCCATCCTGGCATACAGAAAGTCCTCAATCAGAACAATCTGTTGGCCTAACCAGTTGAAAAACTCTGGAGTATACCTCATTACTGGTCCATCACCTCCATGACATGCCATCAATGAAACCCATCTCATCATGCGTGGATCCCTAGGCCCCCCCTCATCTGCTAGAATCTGCTGTGACTGGAGAAGAGGAATCCTTTCTAGGGAAAAATCAACAAGAATGGTGCCATAACTGAAATTATTCAATTTCCCATTATTGCATTTGGTCAATTGTCCCTTCATGTTCACCACCATTGCCTCACACCAATTGAACACCGTGGATTCCCAACATTCCACGGTCGTCTGCGTCTGTGCCCGTGTCGCTAAATGAAGGACAACACTGCCACACAACTTGTTAAGAATGAAAGTAATGGTCCTTAGGGGAAATAGCTCGATGGTATGAATATCAATTATGTCATCCTTGGGTGGTGCACCCCTGAAAAGTGTTGTAGATACCCATCAGTAGTGTCTCATCCTATCCTCTATCTGAATAATGAAATGTAGGATCCTCGATGAGACAACCCAGTCAAGAAATAGATGTCATTGACGTCAATAGTAACATGATGACCTGCGATCTCAAAACATTGTTCTTGGACATTCTAGGTTCTTACTAGCCATGCCATCAAATCTACCTGAGCTTTCATCCCAGGAATGAGCCAGTATTTCAGGAGGCCACAAGTTCTTAGAGCCTGCATGGTCGCTGGATCTTCCAAATCTGCCAAATCATTGGCTTCATGTTCTCTTTCCCTTCATTCCATTTTGAACAATCAAATAGCATGAAATGACCATTTTAAAATGGTTAGAATCATTTGTTATATCCATCTGTGTTTTTAAGGCCCAAAACTTGTTTAAAAATAAACCCTCACCGCCTGCGTAGCTGCCATTTTATGCACAGTGCGCTGTTGCCCAAATATTTCCAGAAAAATAACGCACAGGCCGCTATTTTCTGAATGGATACTTGCATGTGCAGGCCTGACTGAAAGGAACTAGCACAGGGACAAGGGCACATTTTTAAACATGGTTTTGCCCCAAAAAAATAATTGGAAGCTTAAAATGGATTTTTAAATTTATGAAAAGCTAAGTTAATGAGAAATATTCTACTTGGAAGAAGAAGTGTGTGATTTCATCCATCGGTTAGCTCAGAATCAGTCCTGGAAGTCTGGTGGTAAAAACTCCTCTCTTTACTTCAAATGGTAAAAATGTAAATGGTGAAAATAATTTACTGTTCTCACTTTTATAAGGTTTTTTGAAGCTAAAAAATATTATTTTTTATATTTAAAACATTTTGAGAGGGCAAATGATATTTTCGAGCAGTTATGACGATTTATTGAGTTTAAATGTGCAAGATAGGTTATAGAGCAAAGATGAATAATTTTGACTATTTAGTAGACTTTTATCACTTTTCATGCTCTTAAAAAATTATGAAAAGCAAAAAATCATGGAGTCCTATTTTAAGCCCTTTTCAGACTCTTTCAAAACAAAAATATTTCCGAGTACTTTCTTGTTTGAACCCGTAAAAGTAAATGAACAACAATCCACTCAGTATAAGTTTACCCCTTTTACGGACTAAGTTAGGACTATTTACGAAAAAGGTATACGTTGACCAAACATGGTCAATAGAGTTATCTCTTTGATTATTTTATCCTTTTTCAGATCTGAGAGACTAAAACTTACGAAAAAGAACCTAATGGAGTCTACTTATGCTTTTCTTATAACTCTCTAAAATTGAAAAACATCGAGCTTTACTTTATCCAGGCTCGTTAAAATTTTACAATAAAAGAACTGAATGAGTTTTCTTTTCATGTCATTTTCAAACTCATTAAAATAAAATTACATCAAGTTACTCCTTTACTGGACTCGTAAAAAATAAACAGTATAGGAGCCATTAAGCATAACGGACCAGACCATTCCTTCTTAGGGTTTATTAAAAATACTTTTATGGACTCATCCGAAGGATGAGCTTATAGTCCAAGCATATATTATCCTCAAGCTTGTAAAAACTAAAGAGGTACTTGCTAGTAATGGTAGGGGAAAATTGGGAAAATGTTTCCATTTTACATTATCATTTTTAAAGGTAGCATGTCTCTCTTGAACACAACACTCCGTCACACTCATGTATGGATTGGGAAATCCATTTGTCTTACAATTAATCGAACCTCATTTGAAAGTCTTCATGGTTTTTGGTATTATTGTTAAGTCAAATGCTGCCAAGTCAATTTTCATGTCGTTATGTGTTCAAGGGAAGTTCAACCTTGGTTCAAAATCCCTTTGCAAATTCTAGCCTTCAATTGCATTGGCCATCCTTGAGTTAGTCCTTGCAAACTATTTTCAAAACTTGACATTGTGTTTCATGTCATAGGATTTCCTACGACAAGTCGCTCCATATTGACTTCAAATCATTATCTAGGAAGTTGATCTAGAAACCTTCAATACCTTGAGACCTGCATGCTTGAATGTCAAGTTTCTCATTTTCAACGACAAGTTCTCATCATTGGCCTTCGATCAAATGATTCTATGAGTGTTCGGCTTCAGATAATCTATTCATACTTCATAGATTGTACTGGAAGTACCTTAAGAACCATTGTCATTATTGGTGAAATCTCTCGCATTTGTTAAATGGTTCACATCATTGACCGGTAATCAGTGGTTTCTGCCATGTTTGACTTTGAAACATTCACTTGCATGGTTAGATTCGTACTATTGATCGAGAGATGGAGAACAAGACCCTGGATCTAGTTTCATGAATCCAGGTTTCAAGGAGATTTTATATTCATGATTATGTAGACCTATTTATGACAAATGGTTGCATCCATGCTGTGTCTAATATCTATATGATTTTGGTTTTTCCATGCTTGTTCATTGAGTTCTCTTTACTCTGAGTATGGGAATGCCTACCTCAAAGATGATTTTTGATAGACATTTGCATTGTAATGCTTGAATATTCCTTGCAAGTTTCCGACCATTGCCTCTGATATGATCGTTGGAATGATAAAGAGCTTCAATATTTCAAACTTATTTTACAGATTTTGTACTTTAGGGGGCAATCAGTTACATGTCAATTTGTTGCCATGACACTTGATCAGTTTATGGGTCTTTTTACTATCTGTGAACATGTTTGAATCAACTCCCTCGGAAGTCAAACAACCTAAAATATCTTGAATTAGATGAGGAATTTGGGGAAAATAGTTGTCACACCTTGCTAAGTTCCACCTGCACTGTTTTTTCTAGAGTTTCCCACACCTTCACTAGAATTAACTCTGAGAAAAATGTAGAGATGTGCTCTATCTGCCACTATAAACCAGCATAGGTGAATTCAAGAAAGTAAAAATAAAAAGTAAATTCTAGAAACATAGTTGATCGAATATTTCCAACTAAAAGCTTACAGGTGATGACTATTCGAACTATAACCCTCATATGATGCATATTAATCCCTTTTCTCATGGAAACGTAATCCTTCAATTAAGGAGTCTCATCCTCCTCTTTTGGATCTGAAACTTCTTCCTCTTGGCCTATAAAATGACTAGAGGGTAGTGGGGTTGAGAAGGTCAGAACTAAAAGCTGATAAACTTATTTTGTTAGTTTGAGATTGGAATGTTTGTCATATAAGGAGGAGACTGAAATCATTTGGGAGGGACCTCACGACATCAAGGTGAAGCTTGTAAGGCTGCTCTTAATATTTGATTAATACAAACAAACACTTTTTCCCATTGCTTTGTCTTATTGGAATGTTGAATGGTTTATAATTGTTTATAAGGTTTATTAAGGTAAATTCTATTCCTAATTTCCTTGATCATTAGGTTAAGTTTTTTGGATTATTATATCACATGTTCTTTTGATCCTTTTATTGTCGATGTTTGCAGGTCCTATCAAGCATTAAGGAGCTGCATTGAATCACAACAAGGGATATTCATCGATCATTTTGTTAAATAGGTAAGAGGCTTATCTATTAACTTTAATTCTTATAATTCAAACAATTTCAACTTAGGGAAAGGGTTAGTTCAATTGTCTTGCTTGTTTCTAGTTTTCGTCAAGGATATAGGGAGATTGATCTTGTCTGCAAGATGGATTTCTCTGGTGTAACAAACATGCTAGGATAAACATGGGTGGAAGAGAAAGACTGGAAGAAAGGTTTCTTGGTAGAGACAGTGTGGTTTTGGTTGGGTAGTGCTACTATTGTGGAAATGTTGTATATGTTGTACATGTTGCATTTGTGATGCTATTTGCATGTGGTGTTATGTATCTATAGTGTGTATGCATGTTGTTTATGCAATGTTATGCACACGGTGGTACATATAATGTTGTGTGAATATTGCATATGCAGTGCTGGGTATAAATGGTGCTATTGTTGGATATGCGATGTTGTGTACATAACGTACTACACACATGATGGATATGCAGTGTTGTGTGCATATGCTGATGTGCACATGTTGGATATGAAATGTTGTGTTCATATGATGTTATGTACATGGTGGATATGTAGTGCTATGTAAATGTGGTGTTGCGCGCATGTTGTACATATGATGTTGTGTGCATGATTGTACAAGTGGTGTTGTGTACATGTTGTAAAAGTGGCACAGTGTGTAGGTTGTACTAGGTACATGTCATGCATGTGGCGCTATGTACACATGGTGTTGTTTACTTGTCATGCATGTGGTACTATGCACATGGGGTATTGTGTACACGTTGTACAGGTGGTGTGGTGTAAATGTGGCATTGTGTACAAATTTCGCAGGTGGTGTTGTGTACATGTGATGCTATGCACATATCGTGTAGGTGATGTTGTGTGCAGGTGGTACTGTGTACATGTTGTACTTGTGGTATTGTGTACATGTTGCACATGTGGTACTAGTGTACATGTTGTATGTGGTACTAGTGTACATGTGGTATTGTGTGCATGTCATACATGTTGTGTTGCGGGCATGCGGTACTATGTATGTGCATTGGGTAGTCGTGGTATCGTGACATGTGTATTCATTGTGTTGTACTTTGTGTACATATATGTGTTGTGCTGTACACATGATATAGGCATATGTATCGTATCGTGTTGTACACTAGGTGTAGGTGTATGTGTTGTATGTTGGGGTAGGTGCATGTATTGCTTGGTGTTGTATGTGTGTGATGCACACTATGTTTATGTGCACATGGTTAAGGAGAAGGCACTAAGTGTTTGCCAGGTGTGGCAAGCGATCTGGTGTGCGTACGGAATAAGGAAAAATGTAGAAGCTAAGGATTGATTAAATGATAAGTATCAATATTTTATTTCAGTTTTATTATGCATGTGAATTATGATTCTGGTCTATGATGATTACATGTGATCTATGATTATGGTTTATGATGGTTACATGTGATTTGTGATTTTGATCTATGATGGTTTTGTTTTGAGCTAACCTGATGTGATATGTTAATACATGATGATTTGGTCAAAGATACTAGTTTGACTTATTGTGATAGGAAGCGAACATAATTGTAGGTGTACCTCATTGATGGGCCACCAATGAGGTATGATGTGAATTTATTTCAATTTATTTTAAATCGAATGGAACTTATGTGCTTGGTATAGGAAGCAAAGAAATGCCTAGTTGGGTGGTTGAAAATGACTACAAAAATTTCCAACAACAAAAGGAATTGGAAAATGCAGCAATATGCTCGTAAAGTATTTAGGAGCAGGGTTATTGTGGGACACTGGTACCCAATAGTGTCCATTGATTTCCATAAGCATGCTATGGATGGTATGATGGTTTGAGGCAGGTATATTATTTAGTTTTTGTATCTTTCGATGCAAGGAAGCCTTGCCAAGGGATGGAATTCCTAATATGGGAGTTCCAACGAAACTTGGAAGGTGTGTGACGACATGGAAGGGGGTGAACGGATTGTCTGAAGGACTGTGTAGCAAAGAAGGGAAGGTCGGGAATGGATTTTGTTTGGTCATTAACATTGTCAGATGGAATCAGGTGCACATTGGGAGTGCACCTTGGAATAATAAGCCAGTAACTGTTCATTGAGAGGTCAAGACATTGGATGCATATTTGACTTGTAGTGGATTATGGACTTCTTGGGAAGGAGGCGAATCTTGGTATTTCTTTGAGGGTGGAGGTTTGAGCCTATGGATTACCATAATGAGCTATGTTATAAAGCTCAAGTAAACAATATGTTTGTCATGTTTTAGCAGATGGTCATTGTACATACTGCAACGAGTTGTGTTATAAAGCTCCATGGGTAATGTGTTTTGTTTTCAGTAGTTTTGTTGGTTATATGTGTCATTGGCCACTGAGGAAGGTGTTCTCCCAAGGGGGAGGGTTCTGTAACAGCCATGATTAAAAATCCATGTCAAAATATATAATACCACGGTCATGGGACATGTATTCCAAGCTGAATGGGGGGCAAAACATCCTATTGGGTGTTCATTCTGGTTTATTATGGCTAAGGAAATTGACAAAGGAAATGATAAAGGATTTAAAGAGGCAAAAAGGTATTTTTGGCACATTTATTTATGAAAATAATGGAAATTAGGAGAAAAGTAAGGTGAAAGGTCACAGGTTGTATGTGAGGAGGAAAATGAAGGAAAATAATGAAAATGAAGAAAATAGATGCCCCGTTAATAAAAAGGCTTCTGAGGATCAATGGGTAAGCTTGGTTAGTTCAGTTTTGGATCTCTCTCTCTATTCTATCTCTCTCATACTCTTGGACACTTAGATTTTTCTTGGTGTACTCTTGGAGTGTGTGGCATACTTAGAGTTTTGGATCAAGAAAGGAAAAAGAAGGCAAACAGAAGGAAGGATCAAGCAAGGAAGAGCAAGACCAAGCAGATACATCATGATAATTTGCAGGTATTGATTTGCATGTGTGATTTCCTTGCTATATTTGGCATGCATGGTATTGCATATGGTTATTTTCTATCATGGAATGGGTTTTTCCAGGTGTGATAATGTTTCCAGTCTAGCCTTTCCATTTATGGATAGCCTTGATGAGATGGGTTCTCATGCTTTGGTTGAGTTGGATTTTTGGATGGATTCAATGCTGAGTGAGGTGGATATCCGAAATGACAAACACATGGTCTAGTGGTCCCTATACTAGACTGTGGATCACGTAAATCCAATGTCCTAGTAACCCTTGAGCCAGACTGTGGGTTGCAGTAAATCTAGGATTGTGTGCCTCGGTGGGCCTAGGAATCCTCGCCGGTAAATGGAGGGATATATAGTAAAGCCAAGAGGTTTATTTGTCTCTATTGGGCATAGTAGTCCTGATATTGGATGTACGGTAAATCCTGCAGAGTGGATCTTGGTGTAGGGCCTAGTGTTCCCTGGATAAGACTGTGGATTACAGTAAAGTCTGAGAGACTAGGAGGCACTAAAATTCCTCACAGTGTAAGTGGAGAACTATGGTAAGATCAATGCTTGTTCGGTTATGAGTGCCTGTGGTGTAGGTAAATTCTCAGTGCAGACACAAACAATTCCTCTAGCTTGAGAGAGTGGGTCTAGCCACAAACAAACAATCTATGGAAAATCTCCTTAAGCTAGAATAAAATAAGAGGGCCTACCTCTTCGAACACTATTCTGCTTGGTGATGATCCAGTTTGCTTACTCCAACTATTTTTCATTTCCTTCCTTCGAATACCTGAAACAAGCAAACAACAACAACAACAAACATGATAGCATACAATATTGTATTCAACCTACTTAACAGGTCAAGGAACATTAAGCCATAAAGATGTAAGATAACACTTCATGTAGGAAATCAATCAATAGTTGTATTCATATAAATTTAGAAAGAGATTACAACCAATGCCTTGATGTTGCTGGTCTCCTTTGACGTATTTAGGTTCCCACACTTCTGCTAGCATCTCATGGATAGCCCCAAAAATGAAAGTTTTAAGGCTTCTTCCCTTCAGTCTCAAACCAAACCAAACATGCTATTCTCCCTCAAACATACACTAGAAAGCTACAAGTTATAAATATCTAGTTGATCATTCAAACTCACTCAAAAAACTAGTTTATCTTAGGAAAAGAGAGGTTTATATAGCTTAGAGGGAGGGGAGATGGTTCCTGTCATCATGGGAGAAGGCCTTATCTCTTGGGTTTGTTCCATCCTAATAGGGGAAAGGAGCCCAAACTGACTTCTTCAGCTCCATCCAGCCCAACCATCTACCAGACTTCCGTTATGAAGCTTCTAGACCTGGAAGCTTCAACTCCATATTTAAAAAACTTGCCAAAAGAGGATCAACACGACTGGAAAAGGGCTTAGTACCGTATGATGCTAGTGCTAGTTTTAATCTCTGCAAATAGGCATGAGGAGGAAACTGGTCTGTAGCGCTGATCTTCTAAACTAGGGTAAAAGGAAGATTCTTGGGAAATGAAGCAAAAGGGAATTATTCTACTCATGAAGAAGGACATACTGGGAGTTTCTTCATGATGTGAAAGCATGTAGGGTTCACTGTAGAGGTCCTCTATGATCGTGGATGGGGAGTATAGGGACAGTTAAAAATGTTGTGTAACAGATGCCCCCTAAAGAATGAAGGCCGAACTAGAGTGAGGGCTGGAATGCTTTACAAGTGGATGTGGGGAACCAGAGTCTGTCATTGGAAAACCTGCAAGCAAGCATAAATACATATACATCATTGAAAACTTTGAAAAATGATACATGAATCATGGTATGGATGCAACCATCTAGGGAATGATCATGTAAATGGATCCAAGGCTTGGGTGCAACCATCCAATAGAAAGGATCATAACGAAACCAAGGTATGGTCACATCCATTCAATAATGAGAAGGATCACATATAACAACTCATGGTATGGTCACAACCATACATCTAAAAGAGACATGTATATTAACATGATCATGTCACATCGCCTTGCAACCTGGACTGGTGTAATCTAATCCTAGGGTCTTACGCTCCAAACGACCTGATCAAAATACAAATCCTAACATGTGAATGAATGTGTTGAAGTTGAACATGCTAGAAAGTCATTTGATTACCGGTCAATGATGTGAACCGTTAACAAGCGTGAGAGAAATGATCAATAATGACAATAGTTCTCAAGGTACTAGCAAGACGGTTCATGGAATTTGAATAAAGGCATTGATGTCGAACACCCAAGAAATCACCCGATCGAAAGGCAATGATGTGAACTTGTATTCTAGTGTGAATAACTTGCGATTAGGGTATGCAAGCTCTAAGGTATCGAAAGGGAGTCTCTCAGCTAGCTTCTTGGATAATGAGCTGAAGTCAACAGAAATGACCGTGTCGAAGGAGGGCCATGATGTATCCCACATCATCGACACGAGACAAAGGGATGCAAACAATTTCAAATGATACAGAGAATTAGGAGTAAGAGTAATTGTAGAAGGACTGACTCTTGAACATATCGGGGACACGACTCCAGAGTTTGCCAACTTTTGGATCATAGGATCGGTGGTCATGATGACGGGGAAATGATCAAATGGAAGGTGAAAATGAGCAGCGCAACGCAGGAAGGTCAATGATGAAAAGGAGGATATCCCAACCCGACATGAAGCATAAAGTGTCATGTTCAAGAGTGATATGCCGACACGACTGATAGGATTTCCAATTTTCCCCCACCATTTCTAGCAGTTACCCCAATTATTTTTGATTCCAAGCTTGAAGGGGATAACATCTGCTTGCACTGTAAGTTCATCCTTCAGACGAATCTGACCTAGTAAGTTTAATGAGCCCTAGGAAGGATAAGCTCATGTCCATCATGACGACGAATCCAATGTCACTTAATATTTTAACGAGTCTGACAAAGGTGTAACTCGGTATCTTTTTCAGGTTTAGAGAGTTTGAAAAAGACATGGAAAGGAAAACTCCACATGATCCCTTTTCATACATTTGTGTATCTCGAGCCCAAAAAGGTAGAAAACGATACTTGAGAGAACTGCTTGACCATTTTATTCAAGGAGTACATTTTTTGTAAATAGTTTATCCCAGCCCGAAAGAGGAGTAAATGTATACTGGGTAAATGACGTTTCACAACCTTTAATGAGTTCAAAACGACAAGAGCTCGGCAATATTTTCATGTTTAAAGAGTCAGAAAAGAGCTTGAAAGTGGACCCCCCATTTTTATTCTCTTTTACAAGTCAAAAAGGGAAAAATACTCGGTGATCTTTTCATTTGAGTTTTACGAATCGAGAAAAGAGTTGAAATGTGACTCCAGTACCATCATCAATAATCCGTCACCTGTCGCTACACAAAAGGTAAATGTATTCTCTAGTTTCTGAAGCAAAATAGGTCAAAAATACTTTAAAAACCCTAATATTTCGTGAAAAATGAATAAAAGGAGGAAAAATTAATTACTTTTTACCTTTTTATCATTTTACCTTTGTGTGAAGAAATTTTCACTCATTTGTGCCCTAGATTTTTAGGATCAGATTGCAGGAGATCCGAGAGGTCATTCAACGATCTGTTAGTTGCAGGTAAGAGCCAAGACATTTAGCTCAATTTTCATGCTTGTTTTACCTATTTTTAACCCTTTTTTGGATTTGTTGAGGAGATTTTTAAGACTGCCAAGCACGTTGTCAACACTACTATTTTTACAATAGTCGTGACAGCGCCGCGAACATAAAATTTCCAAGTTTTTTCCTAATTTGTCTGATTGGATCCAAATTGTTCTAGCCAAGGATGCTTATTGACTTGATTGTATGGTTTTTGCAAGGAAATCATCGCGAAAAATGGTGGATTAGAAGGAACATGAGCATGAGGACATTGACACATAAGAAATGACAGACCCAAATTGCTTGAATTCTCTGAGGAAATGTGGGCTCCTCAAATCATTCCTCACGCCAGGTCTACGGGCTCAACTCGCATTGCTACAGTATATGATCAGTCTCTGCAATATCAATCATGAAGCTTTTATGATTTCGGATTAAGAACTGGAGCTGGAAACTTCTGACATTTATTTCATCACAGGACTGTCCTGAAAAGGGGAGCCAATCAATCTGTATGGGTCAAGGCCTATTGGGGAAATTGTGACCATTTTACTTGTAGAACACTGCTCAAAAGAACTAAAATAAAAAAGTGGCAAGATAGAGATCATGACTGTTCGGGATCTTGTGTTGAGAGTGCTGTTGTTGACCATAAACAGAGTGGCTTGGGCTCAAGCAGAACATGAAACCAACAAGTCGAAGTTTCAATATGCTATCGATTGTACGAAACTGAATATCTTCAACTAGGCGGAAGCCATGAAGGTAAACGTGAAGTGCCAGCTATCAAAAGCCAAGGTGGGAAACCTGAAGTAGTTTTGCTATGGTTCCATTCTAGTCACCTTCTTTTTGGAGTGGGTCCTGCTATTTCACTACCAGCTTGCTGAGGTGGAACCACCATTTCCACGAGATCCATGGATGGTCCATTGGAGTGTCTTGATGCCTAGGATTACCGGGGGCCAACAGATGTCCTATAAGTCCACCTTCTACTCATGGATATGGTGACAACTAATCATAATAGAGGATTGGCCCTATAGCGGTACCAACTTCCATGGTGATCCGGATATGATACTTCCATAGGGAGAGGATTATGACGATGGAGGTAAAAATAAACAATTTTGATTTTTGATTTTTTTTATTGTTTTTGAAATATATGCATTCATGACATTTCAGTTTTATAAATTCAAACGTGGGACTAGAGCATCCTACCGAGATGTCCCTGATTTCCAGGCGCATTGCTCGACAGTTCGATGTCGCCCCTTATCAAGAAGGAAGCGATAATGAGGAGGAGATCACGTGGAACCTCGAGGGATTGACCCACGGTATCCCAGAGTATGCCTATATGGGTGTCGTCCCACTTCAGTATCAGAGGCAGACAATGGGGGTATCAGATCAGATCCGCCGACTGCTGACTCATGTAGTACAAGAAATTACATGCTGCCATGAGCACCATGTCGATTAGTTCATAGGTATAGGATTCCACATTTTTGAGGCTTGCGCGCCACAGATGTATAAGGCATACGAGCCATGGACATATTTGAACACACATATTATTTTTTAGGGTTTTGATGTATGACAAACATTATCGACATATATATATATATTATATATATATATAATATATATATAATATATATATATATATATATATTTATTAATATATTATATATAATATATATATATGATATATTTCCCTGCTTACTATGTTTCTGTTTTTTGATTTTTTACATGTTTCGCAAATGTCTATCCAACACATAATTAGCTAATGCATATGTCAATGTATTCATGTGCCTAGGAATATGATGATATGTAATGTAATAAAAATTTATCTCCAACAGATGAATATGTAGATACATTCTCAATATCTGAGGGTTTTTGATGGAATATTGCCCGTTGAGTTGAAAAACAATAAGACGTGAATCAAGGTTGACAACCAATTCTCAGATGCCAAGAGAAATAGCTTCTGACAACAATTTGATAACTCCACTATACTCAACGATGTTATTAGTTGTTTGACCTAGAAAAATACTTTAAATATCAATTAACACACCATGGGGGTCATAAATGGTCCATGCCGTGGATGATAGATTCTGGGTACTACGACAAGCACCATCAAGAAAACCGATGTGAGGAGATACTGACATCTTCAAAGCAGGTAGAAACATAATAAGCAGGAAATCTACTTGCCAAACAACACACCAAACCACACTCTACAAAAATTAATAACACACTATTGTAAAAAATTAGCCATGCAACATGACCTAGGCATAATACTTTTTGAGATAAATCCCATTACGGGGCTTGTCTAAGGGATTTCCCTATCGTCAATAAGTTCATAGGATCCTTTCTGTAACACATGTTTAACAATGTAGGGCCCATGCCATAGGGGTTCAAACTTGCTTGCCCCAGCTTATCATTAGCATGATCATACAAAAGAACCAAATCACCCTCAGAAAAAGCTCGAGGAGAGACAAAATGATCAAAATGGGACTTGACTCTCTTTTCCTATGCTTCGATGACCAAAGAAGCATGATGGCGAGTCTCATCCAGTCATTCTAAATACAAGAGGCAGTCTTCCTAAGGTGAAGTCTCGGGGAGAATTTTGATAGCCAGCTTGAGGGATTGAATTTCGTACTCAATCGGTAAAGTTGCTTCCAGACCATAGACTAGCTGGAACGGGGTGAATCCAATTGCGTCCTTGGTCGAGGTTCGATAATCCCACAGATCTGAAAAGTGCATGAGATGCCAATTTGACTTGTGCATGCCAATGGTGCGCTGAAGCATAGTAACCAAGACTTTGTTGACAACTTCAATGATCCAGGTGGCTCCAAGCACATGCATAAGTCCCATAGTACGCAGGAAGGGTCAAAATTCCAAGTGGTCAGATTGGTCCCAAACCAAAACCAGATCGAAGTGTTCGTCACTATGATTCCAATGTTGGGAATGACACTCAAATCCAATCTCGTATGAGGGAGAACAAGCCAGTCAAAGTTTTGGTCAAAGTTGGGCAGTGGGCCAAGTTTAAGTGTCCTACAAATTCACTGTCAACTAGCATGGGAACCTAGCTCCTGAAAGCAGGTGAATTTGTTGGATACTTAATTTGTCTAATATCCCTTATATTAGACAAAATCGAAAATGTGGCATATTATTATAAAAATCCAAAAAAATTATAAAACAGGTGGCAGGACATGACCCCTACCACCTCCATCGGAACCCAAAGCCATGTGTCGAAATTTATATTAAAAATAGGGCTAGCAGCCATGACCTCGCTGGACCCTCCAACCTCCATAGCCAAACTTCATTAAAAATAAAAACGTATATATGGGGTGGGTGAGTCACCTCTGGTGGACCTGACCTACACCCAACCACCATAAGTAATACGTTAATTATAGTGGAGTTGGCGAGGATTGAAACCACCCAGCCCATGTGGGCCGGCCCCCACCAGGCGGCCCCATGTGGTTATCACACAAATACACAGTGCCACTAACACAATGGTTACAACAACCTAAACAATGCTAAAAAAAACATTGTAACCATGTATTAACACATAACGGTTACAACGGCTATGACCCAAACTCCGCCAAATGCATAACTGTTGTTTGAATTAATATAGCGTGGCCTAATAAAATATATGTAGATGGATTCTATGAGGAGGCATGACTTTATTATGAAACCAACTCACAAAAAGATATAAAAGAGAGATCAACGCCTTAGAATTCAGCCTCTTCGAGGGGGCAACCTCCTTTACATTACACAAATGAACAATTCTTGGATGAGTCAAATGTCAAAACCTCCTTTCTATATATAGGAGTCTAAGGAGTCACAATATAACCCAGCCGACCTAACAAGAATAATATAAAGCCATGAAAATAACAATAGAGGGATTCTATGGGGCACAATAATAAAAATATGGGGAAAATAGGGGCACAACAATATTAATAAGGGATACAACTACAATAGTAATGGGGTAATCACTAGTATTATAGGGATCTAACATGCCCCTCTCCTTCCAAAAAGTGTTGTCCTCAACGCTTGAGTAGTTTTGGATGCTTCTGTATAAAATTCTCATCCTCCCATGTGGAATCTTCAGGGAATAAGTTCTTCCACTTGATGAGATACTCCGAAATTGATCGATTTCGTAGCTGTCAAGTTCTTGTTTCTGTGACTGCTTCCGGTTCCAATATAATTTTTCCTTCCTCGTCAATATCTAGCAATATTGTTTGAACTGGGAGCTTGTCATCTATAACCTTCTTTAAACATGAAACATGGAAAACTGGGTGCACTCTAGACGCTGTAGGAAGCTCCAATTTGTATGCCATAGTACCAATCTTTTGCAACACCTTGTACGGACCATAATACTTTGG
>APFE031486443.1:170420-194126 GCA_000404065.3 Pinus taeda
AAACCAAGCTTATGCAAAAATTTAAAAAAACTACACACCTTTTTTCACTTTGTAGGAGCTTGATATTGAATCTGATGTATCTCTGTAATTTCGGATCATCTAGTTCTGAAATTGTGACCTAGAATATCGCTCTGCATCCTCTTTCCAATGCCACCAGTCTGATCCAAATTGGATTCTCCAAGAAAGAGTTATGCACAATCTCCCAAGATGACCTGATTATAGACCTTTTTAGAAGAGTGAACTTGTATGAAGTGCCACGTGTCATTCTTAACCTTTAGCAATAAAAAATCTATACAAGAAACCATAGTTTGTCCTCTTTCTATAACTTCTTACAAAATTTCAATCCGATGCTCAGAGAGAAAGTTATGACGATTTTCCCCAGGTCACCTATTTGGAATGTAATTCAGGAGTCTGCAAAAAGACCAACTTCCTCAGATCATATCTCCGCAAATATAGCGCAAAAGGCTCTAAAATTCGGACCCGAGGTTTAGTGCAATTTCATCTCAAATGTTTTTCTTTTTCACTTCTGAAATGTCACAGAGAAAAAGTTATAGCAAAAATTCCACGATGACCTATTTGGAGCAGCGAAACCCTAGAATCCAAAGCTTTGATACCAAATGTTATGAAACAAGCTCACAAAAAGATAGAAAAGAGAGATCAATGCCTTAGAATTCAGCCTCTTCAATTCAGCCTCTTCGAGGGGGAAACCTCCTTTACATTACACAAATGAAAAATTCTTGGATGATTCAAATGAAAAAACCTCCTTTCTATATATAGGAGTCTAAGGAGTCACAATATAACCCAGCCGACCTAACAATAATAATATAAAGCCACAAAAAAAACAATAGAGGGATTCTATGGGGCACAATAATAAAAATATGGGGACAATAGGGGCACACCAATATTAATAAGAGATACAACTACAATAGTAATGGGGTAATCACTAGTATTATAGGGACCTAACATACTTGATCCCCCGACCTTCCCTTAACAAATTTCCCATTTTACCATTGTGCCATGAGCCCGATGCTTTGAATACTCCACCGACCGTTTGGCATATAAACACACATTTCTTAGTGTGTGGAGGCCAAGGGAAGAGCATGGAGTTTGAGATGATTTTTTTAATGAATTGCAGGTGGAACCATGAGCGTGGAGCAGAGGCAAGGGGAACCATGATTGAGCCCAACTTTCAAGAGGATGAAATTTTTCTAGTGTCCAAAGTGGGCAAACTTTATATCGAGCCTTCACCTCTCGGTGACATGAACTTGATGGTGCAGACATAATTTTGATCTGAGCAGCAGATCTTCAGATGACCCAGAGGAGAGAATCTTTGAGGAATCTAGGGGGAATCTAATAACTGTAGCCCCAGATTTTCACTTTGTCAGAATTCTGAAATTTGATAGTCGATTTTACACTATTCGACACCACGAATCTGATGGTGTAATCAGATTCTCCATTTGAGAATTTCATTTTCGACCACTTTTCAAAGTGGAGTGTGGGTGTCAGCATTCAATGTGTGAGCAGTCATTTCCAAGATATTCGATGCCAGGAGATTAATGGTACAACCAGATCTAGCAATTTATCATTCTCTTCTTCAGATAACTCCTTGATGTGAGGTATATGCAGTGTAATCATGTACTTCTTTGTCTCTTTGCTTGAGATGAATTATGTTGTATAGGTCCCTTTTTGATGTTTAATGTGGGATCTTGTTTTGTTATTGATGTGAGATGTAATTATTGTCATGTTTTGATTGAGATCTCTTTGTCTCCATGTTGATGGGATATTCATGTGTCACCATGTATGTTTGGATTGAGATCCCTTTGATGCCATGTTGGCGGGATGCTCATTATTATCATACGCGAAATTTTGTCCTGCTGATAGAAGTCCTTTTGTGAATGAGAGTTCCTGCAGCAGAACATCTCGTGGAGCCACTCCTGCGTGAGGGCATATTCCTTGCATGATAGAGAAAACACATTCATGTACATCATCACTCTTTCCAACACTAAATGAAGCAGCCAACACCATCTTGACATCGGGGCCCGGAGACGTAGTCCCTCCTGGAAAAACTCTGTTATCAACGTCTTGTGTTTTATGTTGTTGATTCTTGTCATGTTCCTTATTATTCATAACATGCATATATGTTCCTTTGTGTTCTTTTAAATGAAATTCTAACAACATCACGAATGTAAAAGATCTTGGTTAAATTCGGGAGTTGAGTCAACTCGAATCATTCAACTTGGCCATTGGCCTGAGGGTAATACAGGGCTGAGCCATTGTGGTGCAAACCCAAAGTAGAAGTTAGCTCAACCATATTGTAATCTTGAAAATGGGAGCCATGGTCGGTGACAATGGCCTGAGGCACTCCAAACCTGGAAATAACAAGATTGAATAGAAATTGAGCCGCTGTTTTATCGTCCACAGAGTATGTAGGCATCGCTTCAGCCCATTTGGTGAAATAATCTACAACAACAATAATATACCCATGACCGCTGGCTGAATGAGGGTTACAGGTCATATAGTTGATGCCCCATTTGGAAAAATGACCAACGATAATAACAAGGTGTCGGTGAGCAGGTGGGGTGCGTATTTTGCATTGATAAATTTGGCACTCATGACACTTGCGAATAGCAAGGATGAAATCCTTGAAGATGGAGGGCCAAAAATAACCAGCACGAAGGATTTTTTGAGCAATGACATATCCAGATAGGTGACTGCCACATGCACCAGAATGACAATCATTCAATACTCTCTCAGCCTCCACGAGAGGGAGACAACGACGAAGAATTGAATCGACACCGATGTGGTATAAAGTATCTCCAATGATACGGTAAGGTTGAGATTGATGTAGAATACGTCAACAATCATCCTTGGTCAATGCAGACTAGAAAGTGGATGTCTAGAGATACACGATGATATCATAATACCAGGGGTCAAGATTGCTAATTAAGAAAGGAGTCTCGTCCGGGAGCTACTCATCAACACCAGTAAGAAGAGAAGTGGTGGGAAGGGAGAAAATCAACTCAACGAAGACCAATGATTTATTAGATTTGGTAGTAGTGAACACCAAATCAAATTATTGGAGGATGATAATCCACTTCAAATACTTGCCCCCCAGCAATTGACGAGTTAGGATGTAAGTCATGGGGTTTTATTTGGAATCATAGTGGTAGTGCGGAGGAGAATGTAATGCCGAAAATGCTAAACAACTTGTACGGAAACCAAAGCCAACTTCTTGACATGAGCATAACTTGTCTCGATTTTGAGGAGGTTGCGACTGAGGTAGTAAATACCATTTTCATTTCCTTTGTCATTGTCCTATACCAACACCATAGTGATGGTACTAGAGTCTGTAGCTAGATAAAGGAAGTGATCTTGATGATAGTTTGGGGGTGCATCAAAGGAGCATTGATGAGGACAAATTTTAGGTCATCGAAAGACTTTTGGGCAGCCTCATCCCAAACAAACAGGGTTCCTTTCTTGAGAAACTGGGTGAACACTGAAGCTAGCTCAGCATAGTTCGATACGAAATGACAGAGGAAATTTGCTTTCCCCTGTAGACTCTGTAGTTGATGTAATGAAGATGGAGGGGGTAAATTAACTATGGCCTCGATTTTAAGAGGATCAAGGCGAATGCCTTCTTTTGAAATGATAAAGCCGAGGAGTCATTCGGATTCAACGTAGAAGACACATTTATGTGGATTCAAATGAATGTTGTAGTGTCTACATTGAAGAAATATTTTCCGGAGATGATCAGGGTGATCATGGCATTTACGAGAATGAGTGGGGAGATCATCCAAGTAAGGTTGAATGATGTTTCGAATGTCATGGAATGCATAAGAAATCACTTTCTAAAATGTGGCCCCAACATTCTTAAGGCCAAAGGGGAGCTTTTTATACGTGAAGGTCCCCCACGAACAGATAAAGGTTGTCTTATCTTGATCAACTGGCGAAATGTTTATCTAGTTGTAACCAGAAAAACTGTCCATAACATAAAATAATTCACTCCCATCACATTCATCAATGATCTGGTCAATGAAGGGAGTGGGGTAATTATCCTTAGGACAAGCACAATTGAGATCATGGTAATCGATGAAAACATGAATAGTGCCTTGTTTCTTTGTCACCGGTACAATATTCAACACCCAATCGGTAAGAGGGATTGGATAAATAAATCCAACTTTCAGAAGTTTTTCAACTTCACCCTTGATGGCAACCACTTTTCTAGGGTGCACTAGACGAAGCCATTGGCGAATGAGCTTCGCATGAGGATAAGTTGGAATCTCGTGCATGATTATACTTGGGTCAATTCTAATAATTTCTTCATATGCCCATGCAAAAACATCCCAGAACTCTTGGAATAGATGAGTATAGAGCTTGATCTATCCTAGAGAACAAGTTACCCCAATATGGACATTTTCAATGACACCAGACTTGAAAAAAATATCAATTGGAATTGTTTGGGTAATGTTACCCATGTTCGCTTCTAACCAAACTTCATGAGTCATGATCGACGTCTGAAGTGGTAAGGTCGGGAATTGATAAGGGAACTTCTTGAGATAAGTAGACATGATCATCGGGCCAGGCGAGAACATGCAACGATGATGAATGTCATTCCACAGTACTTCCTCCATAGACATTACTTCCATGATACTCTCATCAGAAAGAAAAGTTTCGGCTAAGGGATCAGGAGATTCTGAAGAACCAATCCATGGGGATTAAGAATACACATCTAGAGATGTTCTCGAAACAAGATGATTAGAGGATGCTGATGGTGAAGTCAAAACAATTTCCACATAATTAATTTCGGAAGGGCTTAACGACATAATCTCGCCCATGTATCAACAAGATATGGTGAGGGAATGACCCAAGGGTCAAACTTGATTGAAATCATGTTGACAAAGGCAACATGAGGAGGTGGGAGCAGAAAAATACCCATCAAGGCAAGATCTTTAAAAAGTGCTGCCCCCACACTCTCATAAGGAGGACCAATGTGCTTTATATATGGAACATTTCCATCCAAGGAGGAAGAGGCAAAGAAGGACATTTGGTTGACTGTGACTATCTTCCCTTGATGGGGAAAATGAATCACATGGAAAAGGGAGGAGGCTACAATATGCATGGCACAGGTCTAGCCTCATTCGAGTAGAAGATTGTAGTTAAGATTAACGTCAACGATATCTACTTTGATGTGTACTGCATTGCACTCCAAAGTAATGGAAAGGTTCAGAAGGACATTGAATGGTCGTGAATCATGTCCGTCTAAAACTTCCAAAGTGTTAGGGGACTAGTTTAGAGTAGGAGAACCAATCACCTTCCAACAAGCGACAAACATGATGCAAGTAGAAGCACCTTCATTGATGACGGTCCTATGAATGGTTTTCTCATTTATGATCACCTGAATGAGAAAGGAAATCTGATGAGGTAAATGTGGAACGTGGTTTTCAAAGTCAAAATAAATGATATTAGAGTCAGATGGATCAATACCCCCAATAGTCAACAGTAACAATTTCCACTGAGAAGGACAGCTTTGAAGGACCTCGAGAGTAGACATGGTTGATGGTGCTTGAGCCAAATCTTCAACAACGTTATAATGTTGAGTAGCTTGAGTGTTGGGATTGTATGAGGAATTTCGTAGCACACCTCAAGAAGATAGTCGAATGTCGGAGTCCGGATTAGGTTGCTCTATATGGAGAGGACTAGAACTAGACGGGGTAGAAGAAGAAGGGGTACCTTCTTTCTCTTTCCTTATTGTCGGGGTAGGAGTGTGATAATCTTTTGACCTGGTAGGCACATTAATCAGTGTACTCATCATGAAAACTTGTGAACTTGTGGAAGTAGATGACTAAGGTTGATCTACCATTTGGGTTTGTTGGGATGGAAAGGGGTCTTTCAGGATGCTAGGGTCCCTTTTAGAAAACAACTAACTTTAGATCATCTAGGAAAATCCTTAGTATTGTGATCCTCCTCACAGATGAGGCATGGATATTTGGGCTTTCGTTGGGAAGCATCACCAACAGATGACTTAGGAGGGCCCTATTTTGGGGCATTCACTTTACCCTTGCCTTTGCCTTTCTTCTGACCTTTGGAGGATTTGGCCATTGCAGTAGACTAGACAACATGAACCTCTGAGGTTTTACTAAGACCAGATGAATTGCAAGAGGAATCATTAGGAGGTGTGTTGGAGACCAACTTATGTTTGGAACAAGATTTTGCAGGGGCCTGAGTCACTGAACCAATTACTCCATCAACAGGAGGTGTCGGAGACTTAGATGTCATCAGATCAGATGATGGTCTGGGCGCATCGAGTAAAACATCATATAATGTGCTGGATTGTGAAGAGACGAGGTCTAGATACTAGGCACACATGATGGCCTGTTCCTTAGTGATGCATCCACCCATACCAATGTCCTCAATAATTTTGTTGATGAATGATTTGGTGAACCACTCGATCAACAAATGATCAAAGATCTCAAACATAATCAGGTAGAACATACGTCTCCATTCATGGATGTGATCGGAGATGTGGGTCGCAGTGTCTTGCTTGAGCGACGTTAGCATATGGGTGCCAGTTTCACAGTGAACTGAAAACTAGAAATGTGTGAGAAAGGCCATGGCGAGAGTGTTAAAGTCATGATAGGTATTTCAAGGTAGCTTGATATACCACTTATCCACAACACTTGTAAGATTTCGTTGGAAAAGCTGAAGAGGAATAGAAGACGTAGGAATTTGAGGAGCACTAGAGGTGATATGTCATCACGTGGGCTTGTGGATCCTCTTTCGCTTTTCCTTCAAACTTCGGACAATCTCTCGGAATCTTGGATGGAACTGGGGGTCAGTATGGCGAATGAAGAATCAGGTCATTCGTGAGTCTAGACACATTTGGAAATTCCAGTGTAGCTAAGAATGACAATTAGGTATTGAAAGGAATTTGAGGTCGATAAGGGGGCCCATCCTTGTTGGTAAGGATTTTGTCCCCATAATGGAGGATTTTGTCCATATGGAATTTGATTTTTCCCCCATTGTAGGTTACCTTTCCTGTAGGGAGCATTTTGACCTTGAAAGCATTGAAACTATCCATCCATAGGCTGTTGATAAGCAACATACATCTTAAAATGTTGTTGAACATGCTGGCTTTGGACATACAAATTTTGAACTTATGTCCCTGAGCATAAAGGTTTAAGACTTGCTTCCCTTACACAAAACAATTTTGGACCTGCTGCCCTTGGATGTAAAGATTTTGTACTTACTGCCCTTGGACATAGGGATTTTGGAGGACAAAAGGATGTTGAACTTGTTGCCCATGGACATAAGGATTTTGTGCCTGCTGCTGCAGGACTTGACCATGACCTTGCCCTTGTAAAGGTTGACTTTGTTGATATGAGTATAAGGGTTGCTGCTGCCCAGGTTGACCTTGTTGCTGCAAGGGTTGACCTTGCGACTGTAAGGATTGTCCCTGCGGCTATAGAGGTTGACCTTGCGAAGGAAAAGGTTGGGAGGATTGCAGCACATACTACACTTGTGGCTGTATGGTTTGTTGTAACAGTTGCGAGGGTTGTTCCTATGGTTGTTGCAGTTGTCATTGCAGCGACATCATCTACCCTTGTGGCTGCATGGATGACCCTTTCTGCAACAAAGATTTCCCTTGTTGCTGCAGAAGTTGTCCTTGCTGCTGCAAGGGTTCTTGAATAGTTCTTGGAATGACTCCTAAAAGTTCGCGAATTGTATTTGGCCATATCCACGAGGTGCGGTGGACAGACCAGGCTAACATAAGGTCCAGGTTGAGGGATGTAGGGTGGATTAACCATCACTTGTGAACCATATGGAACATAAGGAGGTTGGTACTAAACCTGAGCCATATTAGGTTGCTGGTACTGGATGTTTCTTGACCTAGATGGACCAACAGGGTTTGGCTATTGGTACTAGACATTACTCGATCTAGCAGGATCAATAGGGTTTAGAATGGCACCCGAAGAGGGCTGGTTTGTTCCAACCATGTGAGCTTGTGAGACACTCACATTGGTTGTACCAGACATCATAGAAACACTCAGAATCTACCTCCGAGGCAATGGCACAACCTATCCACTTACTGGGGGGATAAAAGAACTGACAGAGACATGACGCAAGACCATCGGTTGAATCGGATGGGTTACTAGGACTGATGAAACAAGAGGATTCAAAATGGTGGGTTGCACTAGGACTAAAGTAACTGTAGAATGCACCATTGGTTGGGAGGTTGGGTTCTTAATGAACGAACCCGAGGTAGGAATAGCACTAGTTGCCTAGATAAGGTTGTGATTTAGTGAGGAGGCAGTAGGCGTGCTTGAAACCAACTGAGCTAATGTCATGTAATTACGCGGTAACTTATGATGAACACTGGTTAGAATGCTTCCTGTGTAAGGGAAACCTTTAGGAGGGAAAGGATATTCCTTCTCCTCGACTGTGTGTGGAGTGGAAACCTTCGAGTGACCCAAAGAGGAGACTGGGATTTCGCCTTCTGATTCCATGGGTGAAAACAGGTGACGACAGACTACCAAAGATGTTCGAGGGGATAATTCCAAAGGAATACCTGGCTGATTATACAAACTGTATGGATGCTGCGGTGATATCACAATAGGGTCAAACAAATGATTCAAAGGATAAACAACCAGTCCAAGCTGAACTTCAGAAGTCAGCGGACTCTCGGGAGTTTGGATAGGATTGTCCGGAGATTCCGAGCCAATGTCAGAAAGTGGCCCAGTATCTGAAGGAGGGGAGGACAAGATGAAAAAGGTTGAATGCTTAGAACAATTCCAAGTTCAACACCTTGGTCCTCAAGTGACTGCGGAAATTCAGGGAAAGGTTCCTCAAATGATCTTTCAAACAGATGAGAGGAAGAGGAACTAGGCGAACCTGCTGGTTCAACCACGATGATTTTGTCTCAATTAACCAGAAGAGAGAGATTGATTCCAAGGCTTTAAAATATATTTAAAGGTATACTCACGATGTGGTCTAGAAAAATACTAACAAGAATGTTATATGATCGTGGGCAACAATTTCTTAAGACACAAAAAAAAACTCGTGCTCTTTCATGTTTTAAGGGTCGAGAAAGAAGCAAAGGTGACTTTATCACTTTCGTTTTGAAATGAGATCGAAAGGACAAGCGCTCAGATGATATTTTATATTTAAGGAGTCAAAAATATCAAAATGACTACTCAGGATGATCTAAGCAAAAATTATTACCAGGTAACCGTGAACTGCAGAATGCCTCCTGGCGAATCGAGAAGTATAGGCAGGCTATCTCCTCGAATGCTATGTTTGGTGTATAATGTTTACAAGGCGACAGACTGATATTCCTATGGATAAATGATTGCAACCTAGTTGGGTCTCCCTTTATATATCTGATGTTACGGGGAGCACAAGTCCGTACTAGTGTTGTCTAATGCCGAAGCAAACGACAACTGCTAGGTTTAAAGATGTCAGAACACGTCTCTAGCCTAGACCTTGTAAATTTGATCCTTAGGTTTCAAATGTGCCTTAGATTAATTGAATACATTTTAGAGTTTATATTGAAATTATGTCCCGGTTTTTAGGCCTTATTGACATGACTCAAAAAACTCCTATATGCACCTAAATGAGACAATACCCTTTCAATTCGATGAATTGATTACACTAATGAGAGTATAAAACACACTCAACGCAACAAAACAAGCAATCAAAAGCAAAATGACCTTTTCACTATTTCTCTTTTTGAAAAAAAAATGATGAAAAACTCTTTCCAATTCCTATCTTTCCTACCAAATGCACTTCAAGTAGTCCTTTCACTAGTAAAGAGAATTCATTTCTTTTCCAATGAAAATGGCGATGCAAATCTAGTCTTCAATGATGCTAACTAATGTAACATTTTGATTTAGCAAACTAGAATATGTATTTTTCAATGAAATGATAGAATTAATCTTTCACCAACACTTCAATGAAACATTTCCAATACAATCAACCTCAAGAAAATGCAAAGAATAAAAGAGAATTCCTTTCAAACTAACGATGCAAAGACTCAACAAAAGACAAGATGATCAATGTGATCTATGCCCGAAAAGAGACACTCAAACAACAAACAAAACTTTTCAAACTTGTTAAATGGAAATCAAAGCAACAAAAGGACTAACAAAGGAAATGCAAGGAGAAACTTGACTATCGACTTGACTTGCTGAGCATGCAAACAGGTGAATGGATGACGACCTAGATGCCCTAGTATTATAAACCATCCAAGAACTCAAGAAACCAAGTGAAGAAAATGCAAACCAAACAAGCATATAAACCAAGCTAAAAGAGCTTTCCAGCCAGGGAGAACACAACCAAAACAAGTTGAGAGACATATATCAGAAGGGAAAGACACACTGGTTATGATCTAGGGGAAACCTTGATCTTCACCTACAAGAAGCAGCACGATTGCCTAACTGACAACAAGCACAAGAAGGGGGATGACGCGAATGTTTTTGAGAAACTCACGCTGATCGACGCGACTACCAAAAAAATAAACGCACTAACCGAGGATTCAAGGAAAAAATAACTTTTTCTCAAAGGCTAAAACCAAACTTGCCACTGTAAATTTTAGGCTCAAAGCAGTAAACCAGGCAAAGCAGAGAGCAGTAAATGGAAATGGTGATACTATAAAAGTTCACACAAAACCATAAAATGACAATCAATCAAACAGAAGGATCGATTCCCCAGTGGAGTCACCAATTTGTGGTGCAGGTAAATTCTCAATGCGGATACAAACAATTCCTCTAACCCGAGAGAGCAGGCCTAGCCACAAAGAAATAATCTATGGAAAATCTCCTTAAGATAGAATCAAATAAGTGGCCTACATATTAGAACACTATTCCGCTTGGTGATGATATTGTTTCCTTACTCCAACTATCTTTTGTTTACTTCCTTTGAATACTTGAAGCAAGAAAACAACAACAAAAACAAACGTGATAGCATACAATATTGTATTCAGCCTACTTAATAGGCCAAGGAACATTAAGCCATAAAGATGTAAGATAACACTTCATGTAGGAAATCAACCAATAGTTGTATTCATATAAATTCAGAAAGAGATTACAACCAATGCCTTGACATTGCTGGTCTCCTTCGACGTATCCGAGTTCCCACACTTCTGCTAGCATCTCATGGATAGCCCCAACAATGGAAGTTTTAAGGCTTCTTCCCTTTAGTCTCAAACCAAACCAAACATGCTATTCTCCCTCAAACATACACTAGAAATCTACAAGCTATAAATATCTTGCTGATCATTCAAACTCACTCCAAAAACTAGTTTAGCTTGGGAAAAGAGAGGTTTATATAGCTTGGATGGAGGGGAGATGGTTCCTCTCATCATGGGAGAAGGCCTTATCTCTTGGGTTTGTTCCATCCTAATAGGGTAAAGGAGCCCAAACTAACTTTTTCAGTTCCATCCAGCCCAACCATCTACTAGACTTCCGTTACGAAGCTTCTAGACCTAGAAGCTTTGACTCCATATTTAAAGAACTAGCCAAAAGAGGATCAGTGCAACTGGAAAAGGGCTCAGTCACTTTGTATAGCACTAGTGCTAGTTTTAATCTCTGTAAATCAGCATGAGGAGGAAACTGGTCAGTAGCGTTGGTATTGTAAACTAGGGTAAAAGAAAGATTCTTGGGAAATGATGCAAAAGGGAATTATTCTGATCATGAAGAGAGACATACTGGGAGTTTTTTCATGATGGGAAAGCATATAGGGTTCACTGTAAAGGTCCTCCAGGATCGTGGATGGGGAGTACAGGGACAGTGAAAAAATGTTGTGTAACAATCCCACATTCATGCTTGGAATATGGCACAGGGGTGATTAGCTGAAGAGAGATTTAGCTTAGCCAATCTATGGTCGGTTGGAACATGGTAGTCCCATCCCCAATTGGTTTCTACATTCATTAATGAGAAATTCATTCCCTTGGTTTTTCATGTGTAAATGTACTGGTTTATATGTGGATTCTATGGCTGATGTATTCATGGTATTTCTGTTATTATGTTGCTGGTTATAAGCATGTATTCTGAAAAGTGTTGATGTATGGCTCTCCTCATGTTTCTATTTGTAAATGAATAAACAATGTATTTATGACCTTATAGATGATAATGCAACAAATGATGTAAGGGAACAATGTTTCTTAGTGATGTTCAGATAAGTATGAGACCTGTATGCTTAGATTTCTTGTTTAGACCTGTAGATTACATTAATGCCAAATGTTTGATAGAATTCCAGTCACGGTTGGGGATGGTTAGGCCTAGTCCTGGAGTTAGTTTTTGGTTTATTAGTCTTTTAGTCACGTGTTTAATTGGTTTTGGAAGCTATAACAAGTTTTGGGCAGTGGCCAAAATTCTAGGCTTGAAAAGTGCCTTAAATTCCCCGAACTCCGGCACAAGTCTGTTGGAAATAGTCCCTGAACGCGGACATGAAGGCTTGTGGAAGAGTCCAGAGCTCTCTGGAAGCTGGCATGCCCATAGCATGGGAGTGCCCAGAGGTGTAATAACCTCAAAAATAATTGGGACCAAGGGGCTGGTTAGCAAAAAGGTTTGGATGGTTCTTAGGGGTCCTATTGTTGATGTTGAAGGTTTGTATTGTGTGTTTATGCAAGCTCCACTTCCTTAACGTGACTAGGGGGGTCGAATCATATCATAGTAGCTTATTGTCACATGTTTACCCCAGTTGGTTGGTTACTTGGGTAGATGTGGGAGGGGGGTGTTACAACACGCATAAGAGTCAGTTTTGTGAAAGACTTGTGTGTTAACCAACCAAGGGCTTTATGGGCTTATTTCAATTAAAAGGCATTACGTGGAGTTCAAAAGGGGCCTACAAGCTATATGATGAAAAGTGCTAAAATGTTGAGGGCTTAGCACTTGTGCTATGAACTGGTCGACAACATATTTGGAAAGGTTCCTCCATATTTGGCAATTATGTTGAAAATATCTATTCACCATAATTAGAGTTAGTAGGACTTGAACATATCAACAACTCTTTAGCGTTGAGTGCTATATTCAACACTAGCTACTACATTTTGTAGATCCCATCATATATGGAGTTCACCATAGTAGAGTCAACATGCGTAAATAGATCAACAACTATATTTGAGTGAATTGGTGTCAATGGAAAAATGGCTCTAATGGCGATTTCCAAGGCCATGAGATTGAGACTTAATGGAGCACTGACCACGGGTTGATAACAATTTTAGAGCACAATATTTATACAGTAGAAGAGCTACAGACAAGGGGACTCATAAGAATTTATGATCTTGGAGACCATGCTTGTCCCTGTTGGTTGAGTAAATTGTGCCCATAATCAAGGTATTTATTGAAGATCAAATAATTCATGCTGAATTACATTTTGAGCTTTATGAGCCTTAGTTACTAAGCATGGAAAGACACACGGATGTTTAGAGAATTAAATGCATTGAATTTAATGATGGTACTCCTTGAGTGTGTAGGTTAGACTAATTCACAGCTTGGGAAATCCTGGAAAGCCTATTCTTAGATTTAATACAACTGCAGTGGTTGAGTAATTGGATGTAACAATATAATGGTAAGTCATGCTTAAGTACTTGCTTGGGTAGTGTGTGAGTGAAAAAAGGACTACATTGTTCCCTATGTAACAAAGGAACACAACTCTATAATGTATAGTTAGTCTTGGGGAATGCAATAATGTTGAGGGTAGGGTTGGACATAGTAAAGAGCTACATGGAGAGCTCACTGTGAGAGTGTGTTTCTGGGAAAAGCATGGAGATCCTATGATATAGCTAAGGCTGAGAGTGAGTATGCTGCTATGATATGCTAAGTGTGCCTTTGTGGAATACAAGGCCGAAAGTTGAGTGTGTATCAGGTGACGAAGGCCAAGAATAGAGTGCATCATGTTTGTATGTTGTTGTGGAGAAAAGAGGGCCAAGAATTGGCTAATACATAAAGATGAAATTAGGAAAAGTGGTTGCCATTTATAGTGAGCATTAATATTCTTATGGAATGTAGGTTGTTTCCTACAAAAAAAATAGGTTGGAGCTTCCATTGGATTATATTTGTGAAGAAAGATTGGAGGTTGGTGCCTCCTGGAAGTTGGTGCTTGCAACAAAGCCAGGAAGATGCAAGTTGGTGCTTGAAACAAATCCAAGAAGATGCAAGTTGGTGCTTACAACAAATCTAGAAATTTAGTGCTTTAGTTGGTGCTTCTGGTAAGCTTATTGGATGTCTACAAAGAGGGGAGTTGGGGTTTCTCACTAGCAGTGACTAAAAAAGACCTTCTAAGGGAGTTGGTGCTTCCTATGAGTGGGTGCTCACAAATATTGATGTAAATATAGTAGGAGCTCATCTTTTACATCATAATACAAATAAAAATTTGGTGGTTTTTCCCCCATAAGGGTTTCCATGTTAAACCTTAGTGTCTCATGTGTATGCTACTCATGTTGTATGAATGTTTATGTGATGAATTTATTTACTTCACATGTTATCATGGTGGTTTCTCAAGTAATGATTGAAAATATTAAATGATAAGAAAAAATTGGCATAAAAGTTAAAATTAGCCTTAATACTGATTCAACCTCCCCATCTCAGTATTAACATTATTTCCAACAAATGGTATTAGAGCCAAAGGCCTCAAGTTCAAAACACCTTTAGCTTCTGCTAGGGAGGAGATTTTTAGGTATTGGATAATCCAACACTCCTCATGTGTTTCGTGACATGTTCTTAACCACCTCTCTAAGATCTGTTAACTTTGGTGATGCGTCCATTTACTGTGTAACACTAGTCATAATTCCAACAAGGAATAGGGTGGACTGATCTTCTACTTCAGTGCTTGAAAGGATTTTAACTAGTTATTACCCCATTTGAAAACATTACTACTCAGTATAATAGAATGAAGTGCTCCATAACCAAGAACAATTATATGAATATTCTTAAATATTGAATAGATCCTAGAAAATTTTTAACTACTATGACATTATTTGGAATGGGATATTTGAGAATGAACTCTATCTTTTAGATAAATCTTCAAATTACCTCCACCAATTATGTTCCTTGATTACACCAACCATTGATGTTTCTTTGATGTTTCTAATCCTTACTTCATATGTTCAACATGCTCCTCGTAAGTAGAATTAAAGATAATAATGTCATCAGAAAAAAATATGATAAATGAATCTAGGAATGCGCACACATAATTAATTAAATACATAAAAGTTACTAGTGCATTACTTAAGCCAAAATGTATCACTAACCACTCATAAAAGCGTTTCTTCATCTTGAAGGTAGTCGACTTTAGAACTCAGCCTTGTGCACGTTGATGGTGAAGTATTTTCCATCCTTTATGAAGCAGTACAGGTTGTATCTCCACATGAAAATTACATCCCACATGTACATATAGGGACTTCCAAACACCACTCTGCATATATTAATGGAAACTACATCTAGTTCTACTCCATCAATAAAATTATCACTGATAAAAAATCTTATTTTGCATTGTTTTATTACCTTTATTTTCACATCCTTATTTACCCATCCCAATGGATATGGGCTTGGTAGATGACCATGAACTTCCAACCCCAATTTGTTGACCAATTCCACTGCAATGAGATTTTCTTGTGATCTTGAGTTTAAAAAAGCATAAATATTGGTCTTTTTAACTAGTTTCTTTATATGGAAGAGTTTGGAATTTTCATTCTCTTGTTGTTGTTGAAGGCTACTATGGTTGACCTTCTTTTGCATTGATGTGCATATGATTTTCTCATCCATGTTTGAGCTACTTTCAACCTGGTTACTTGAATTAGTGGCCATGATATTATTCTTCTTATTATCTTATAACTATGTAGACCCCGCAAATACTTGAGTACATCTAGGTTATTTGGGGAGATACCCAACATTATGGCCATTTTTGTAGATTTTTGGTTTACTCCTATACACTTTGCCCTTGATTCTTCTTGAAGTAGTGTCGCTAAATCTATTGGTCGTCTACATGCATGATTGGGTAAAATTGTGACTTTATACATCCTAATTAGTCACTGGAGGATCTCCTTCTAACATCAAGGTCTTCATGTGGCTTTCCCACCAGGTCAGGGCACAACTTTCTAATTTCAACCAAACAAATGAAATATTATATTCTTCCTCTATATGATGAGCACTGAAATAGTCTTTTAATTGTTACATTCAATGATTTAGCTTTATGAATTGATCTCACCTTGATACATATTGATATTAACCTTCGAGTCCATTTTTAATAGGGACTATGAATGGATCATAACACTTGAACTAAGTTGATCCTCTTTGATTTCTTTCTTTGGCTCCTTCTTGGTCTCTTTCCAATCTTTTGAACTCCCCTATGATTAGACATCTATTTTAGAACCCCCATCTTCTCCTGATAGCTTGAGCTTATTAGTTGGGGATACCATGAAGAGATTCATGTTACGATTTGTATTTGCAACATGTGCTTCCAACCATGAAAACCTCTCCTCTACCGGATCAAGTGGGTTATTCATAGATTCATCGGCCATGACTAGGGTTCTATGACTTTTGGCTTAACCGTTCTAGATCCCTTGAAAATATTTAGAATATACCCAAATAAACCTACTTTGATACCAATATGATCTGTAAAATTCCATGGATATTCCACTGGATAGTTCATCACAACAAATTTGAGAAAATTATACTTAAAAATATGAAATCTACACTATAAGAGTTCATTTATCTTTAGATTTTTGGATTTATAAATTACTATTTATTGTGCATGCATGACAATTATAGTTATGTAGAAACTAGAGAAAAGAGAAATAAATACTCACAAACCACAATTAACAGAAGATGTATCCTAGGAATACCTTTTGAGAGAAAACCTAGTGGAAGGTGAGGCAAATCTTCTCTCTTTCTGTGAATAGAAAATGGATGCAAGTACAAAGAAGTAAGGTTTGTGGCTTGTCGGCAACTACAATGCACAAATCCTCTCCTTGTGTTCTCTCCCCATCCCTCTCCGCTATTCTTCTTGTTTATGGAACAAGATGCACTAAAAAAGAATGGAACCACTTTTCCTCCTAGTGGCCCAATTATAACATAGCCCAATAACTTATTAGTGTTTAGGCTTGACTCCTTCTACTCTTATCTAGAGACTTATAATATAGATTCTTCTAAATTATTCTTCATCATGATCATGTGGCTAGCCTCCTTTCCATCAATAATGGGAGTTGATGGGACATCCTCTTGAATTAGGGTGGTCAAAACAAAAAGGTCAACTTTTGAGTGGCATAAATTTTGTCTATAGATTCTAATTGAGCCTATTATTGCATCGTTGGAAAGGTATTTGTGTGTAGAATAGGAAAGAAAGGCGATGCTATAGAGTGGTAAAAGCCCCCTCCCACCCCCATCCGCCCCCCCAAAAAAAAATTATGTTTGATGCCTCAAAGTACTCCCAGAATGTTACATAACCCAATTTGCCAAATTAGGTCCCACTGGTAAAAATGGTCATGTGAGCTAATTCCTCCACTTTTTCCACTTTGAAAGCATCAAGATGGATGAAAAACAACGTAGTGATCTAAGCTAAATCAAAGAGTTATAGTGAATTTCGTATTATGAAATATCATTCTTGAAGACTTAGATTTACCCTGAGGGATTTATTGAATAGTAGAGGAGATATGGAATATTTGTTAGTGAAAATTAGAGGAATTTATTTCTCTATAACAACTATATTTATAATTTTATCCACATTGATGTGCTCTAGCTCTTGAAAACTAAAACAAATGATCATTATGCCCCAACTTTGAAAAGCGTATATTAGTGTTGGATTGCCAACATTGAAACTTGGTAAATGAGAAAACAATTATGCCCATGTTCATAAATATTTTGCCACTTTTTTCCTCTACATGGGATTGAGAACTACATTATATGTAGTGCCAAGCCTCATCAATAGTGTCCTAAAATAGGTTCTTGAATTAGAGTTTTCATTTTTATAGAGGTTGCATTGAATAGTGATTGTTATCTTTATTTTAACAAATGGTGTTACTAGTAGTAAGTATTCTTAAAAAAGATAAAATGTGCACATTTTGCAATAACATCATAACAATCTTAATAACGTCATAATATTATTAAAACAACTTTTAAAATCAACCACTGAATCAAAATATAATATTAACAATATTATTATTTTTATTTTCAAACATAAAATTACAATATTTTGAAACCTTTAAATTTAACACTTTAATAAAAAAAAACAAACTTATTAAAAAATCTATAAAACAAAAATTAAAATGATACATTTCTTTGAGGGTAGATTGATAATAACAATTCTGAAAATTCTCAAACTATATTTAATAAACCCCACCTAAGAAGATCAAAAGTATCTCTCTATTTTAACTAGTTCAAAGAAAAAAATTAATATAGGAAAGATTAGAACGAATTCTCATGAGCTCCATAGTGAAACAGGTTGTTGGATGGAAAGGATCTGCCATATATGTGAGAATAGGAACATCGAGGATGAAAGCCACTTCCTCTTAGAGTGGGGCAACCACATTAGATCTCAGTTTCACAATCTTTGTTACAATACTGACCTTCCTAGTCTTTTACAATGTCAAAATTATAGTGAGCTTGGGAGGCTTCTCTCCAAGCTTTTTGAGCATAGGAATAATTTCTTAAATCAAAATAAATAATTTGTTTCTTTAGGTCCGATAGACCAATGTTTGGTCTCGGTGGATGTTAACCATCATCATCATCATCATCATATATATATATTTTTTGTTATTTATTATTATTTTGTTTAGCTTTATAATATATTTTTGAGTATTTTTTTTATTAAAATATTTGCTGTTGTTTGAAATGTTTTATATTTAATCCAACATGTTTATGTTTCCTTTTTATTTGTTTTTTAAAATTTTGTATATGAGGTTTAAAAAATTATTAATTGTTTAAGATTTTTTTTTTTACTTTATTTTTTATTTGATATTAAATTATTTTTTTACTTGTTTTAAAAAATTATGTTTTTTTACTCGTTTTTAAATGTTCATTTTACGTGTTTTTTAAAAAATATTATATTGTTTTAAAATTATTTTACTTTTACTTTTATTTATTTTTACTTTATCTGATTATGTTAAATTTCATTTTATTTTTGAAAAATGTTTTTATATGAAATTTAACATTTATTTATTTATTTATTTATTACTTTTATTTTTTAAATTTCTTTTATTTGAAATTAAAAATCAATTCAATTTTACTTTATTTTAAATTAAAATTTATTTTTATGATTATTAAAGTCAATTTATTACTTTTATTTGATTTTTTTTTACTGTTATTCACTTCATTTTAATTGATTTTATTTTACTTGATTTGATTTTGTTATTCTTTGATTTCTAATTAATTTAATTAAAATAAAATTTTATGTATTTACTATATTTTTAAGTTTTATTCCATAGATACAAATTTCTTTTTCGATTAATTGTTGGCTTAATATCATATCAAAATATTATAAAGATGACTCATATTTAAAATATTATATTTATCTATTAAAATCTACTGGTTATATTTTAATGGTTGAAATTTATGGTCTCTACATTGTGCTCTCTCTATTTAAATCTTATCTATGAACCACACTGAATGGTTCAACGCATGGATTAAAAAGTCTCATGTGATATTTTTTCTAAAATTTTTCCAATATACACAATATGGATCACATAAGCCTCAATTCAGAAATTAATTAAAATGGTTAGTTTTTTTTAAATTGTTTTAAATGTGTTATTTTATTCTATTTTTTTTAATTGTTTTTATATATTAAAAATAATTATTTTTTTTAAAAATATTTGGGCATATCACTTCTCGTAAGCTTATTAGCAGAGTCTAATTTCCCCAAGAACTCGATCAGTTGAACTAACCCTCAGGGTTTATTTACCATCCTAGAATTATACTTAAGTACTTTTCTAGGCTCGAAGTCATTGCAACAATAACAATCAAAACTTCTTATGTTACAAGTGAGTATTTGAATTTGGGTGGAGAGGATAATAATCATTCCACCCAACCACTTGTTATAGCCCCATTGGACAAACACACATTTCAAGAATTAGTTTTTTTTTTTTTTTTCTCCCTTTTTAAATATTTTTAATCATATTGGAGTTGCCTCTCCTCTTTTCTTTTTTCCCTTCTCTTTTTATTCTAATTATATATATATATATATATATATATATTTGTATATATAATATATATATATATTATTATAATTAATTAATTTATGTTCATTTATAGGAATGTTGGGTTTTCACTCCACTATTTTAAAAAGTCATAATTTTAAACCCTAGAGAAGAGGAGGGTGCTATTAATAGTTTTTTTGTTTTTTTGTTTTTTTGTTTTTGTTTTTTTTTGTTTTTGTTTTTTTTTTTTCCCATAATTGTCCTTAAGTTGTAAGGTTTGATCCCAAATCTTGCCTAGATAACTCCAATGAGTTATGAATTCCAGTGGTTTCAAAAATGTCAAAAATATTTTGGCTCAAAGGATATTGGTTGTTAAGCTCATGATTTCAAAAAAATGCTATTTTATGCTTATAAAAAATGAGGTTGCTAATGAGAGTATCACATTTAGATTCAAGGGTTGATTTTTAGGTTTGGATAAGGATTGATTTTCAGTTTTGGATTGCAATATACTAGTTGTCAATTCTGGAAGCCCCGACAAATTATTGTTCTAACTTTGAAAATAAGAAATAATGATATTGTTCATGCCAATTTATTATTTTAGGGTTGATTTTAAGGTTGTTGTCTGCAACAATATGACATTGTTAAGGATATGGTTGTGCAAAGGTGCTAATTTTAATTTAAAATGGGGGTTGATTTTGATATTACCCAAAAAGATGGGTTTTTAAGACTAGAGTTTTCATTTTGAGGTCACAATTCTTATCAAGTTGGTAACTATGTTAATACCCCAAAAACATTAAAAACACATGCCTCGATTTTTGTGGTGTTCTTTATTAGAAAATGGAAATATATTAAATTGAAATAATGGATGTTACCTAGATTTATTGTAGAAAAAATAGATTGCAACCACATCAAACAATTAAAGAACCATAATGGTATACCTTTATTACTTGAATTAATGTTCACTAGCCTCTTCAAGGGGGAACCTTTATTCAAGCAAATCTCCGAATATAAATAACTTCAAAAAACATATTTTGGATTATAACATATTTTAGATTATTTCTACATCTTTATATGGTATTTTATACTTTGAGAATATTTTAGAGAGAAAATTCTAGTGGATGAAGCCTTATATTTATTTCTTTCACACTGCTACATATATTTTATTTATTAGAGATGACTTCCATAGATAGCAATAAATAGTAATATATCTATCTACTTAGGGGTTTAGGGAGGTAATGGTGCTATTGAGATAGTTGTCAAGTAATGGGGCAAATGGGTCTACCAAAAAATGATTACTAGAGAGTGGTTATAGTGTGATTAAGGTTCCTTTTTGGAGCTCTTAAAATAGGTGCCAAGTAATGGGGTGTGTGGGTCCACAAAAAGAAGGCTCATTGGAGAGTGGGACCATGACAATTAACACAATGCATAGTCTACTGAGATAGGTCCCAAATAAACTTTTGGTCAAGACCCATACTTTTTTTGTACTTCTACATGGTTATGCTCCTACCTAAATAATAATTCATTGGTAGATTGCTCAAAATCTCAATACTATAGTTTTTGTAGGAATTTCATGGCTTGGTAGGAAGAACTGGGGTTTTTGGTGATTGAATGCACAATTTAAAGACAAAACATTTTTATATGAACTTTCAATATTGGTAGCAAGGAGTAAGGTTTCAAGGTTCACAAGGCAAAATGAGTGGTAGTTGCTATAAAGTTCCTAATATATGTGTGAGGTCCAATAATGGTACTCAAACTAATTTCTCAGAGCTATATGTAAGGAGTCTTGACCATATCCATAGTCATATTTCCCAATTACTTAGGTACTAGAGAGTAATATTCCCAAGTGTTGTTTCTCAGTGCCACTATAGTGGCCATATGGTCAATCAATGTATCTAAGGATGGTTTCAAGAAACCTAGAGGGGTTTTGATATACTCATAGGTAAATGGAAGTGAAACTCCACATATAAGTATTGTCTGGTGTGGTATTAGTCTAAGAGGTATCAATAGGAGTTACAAGGGTTTCCAACCACCTAAAATCTCTTGTATTTTTTGTGTATGCTTTACCTCCCCTAGTTTTACTTGTTAAATAATAAATCATTGTTTTATTTTAAATGTCAGAACATCTCTTTAGCTTGTAAAAACACCTACTCTAAAAATGTGCTTAGGATGTGCTCTGATACCACTAGTGGTGTTATTTATTAGCAATTGGAAAGATACAAATGTAATATGATATATATTACCTAGATTAGCTATATAAATATCTGTTGTAGCCATAATAGATAAAAAATGAACCATAATCATGGTATCATGGCGTTAAAACTTCATTACTTGAAGTAACGTTCACTTGTATTTTGGAGGGGGGAGACTCCAATTAAGTTGAACTTAGATTACAAATATCTTCACATGACATCTTTTTCATTTCTTTTGCATATTTATATAATACTTCCTTCCTTCTAGGTACATTCTAAAGAGAGAAATTTCTAGTAGGTAAAACATTCTAGTAAGCCTTGGTACAATTAATTTTTTCACATTGCTACAAGGGCCTTATTATTAGAATGACCTCCATTTAGAGTGATGCATATTAATATATCCATATACTTAGGGAATTAGGGAGGATAGGGCCCTAACAAAGATTCATATCTTCCTATCTCTTACATACCAAAAAAAAAACATGCTGTCAAAGGAAATATATACCAAACCAACGGGCTTTTTATTTCTTCCTAGGTTCTCACTTGGTATGAGAGTCTCATAAGCACAAGTTGTGAAAACCCAAAGGAAACTTAGGAAACTATTATTAGTATATTTTAATGAGCCTCATTTTAAAAAACATAATTGATGAAATGGAATTCAAAAACTAATAGAATTTCAAGAAATTGGGTCAATGATAATCATTGAGTTCGAAAGTGTAAAAGACAAAGATGATTATGTCATATTTTTGTTTCATAATAATGAAGAAAGTATAAAACTCACCTTAATTTTAATAAATTTAATATTACAATACTATATAATATAAATATTAATTTACAACTAAAAATTATAATACATTATATATATAATAGTTAATTCTAATTAAAAGTCTATCTATATATATTATTATATATATATATATATTTATATATAAACCAAAAAAACCAGCAAACTAATTGGGGGTTGTACACAAGTGACATGGATTCGATTCTAAATACTACCACTCTACCTTTGGGGCCTACAACCTATCTTCCTCTCCATAGATCAAGTTACTTCTAAGGGATTTGAACCTTGGATCTCTTAGGTTGCACAATACTTCATATCACGGAAATCGCCAATTGAGATGAACCCGAGAATAATTAATAAGTTATATTATATAACATCATATATTATATATTGTCATATTAGTTGCTATATAAAATCCGTCTTAACCTTAAATTTATCAATCGTTAAGAGGGATTGAATATCATGAGGTAAAAACTTCTTTTAGAGTGGAAAAGTTGAGAAATACTTTACATCTCAAGAGATTTGATCCCTATCGGTACTTGATAGATCTAGGGTTACGATGGATCTAGTTTGATTTCAATCATGGGAAATCACACAATTTGTAGATG
>APFE031486443.1:211326-224882 GCA_000404065.3 Pinus taeda
CATCAAGTTCTTCATATGCAGCAGTACTTACCCAACTAAATGATCACAATTTGGAGGCACCCATCTCATTTTTTAGCTCAAATCTATAGGGTGCCGAATTGAATTACTCTGATGTAGAGAAACAAGCTTTCGCTGTGTTTAAAGCAGTCAAACATTATAGACCCTTCCTTCTCAAAACCCATACAAAAGTAATAGTTCCTTTCCCAGCGGTTAGGCAACTATTAATACAAAAAGAACTGGGTGAAAAAAGGGCAAATTGGGTCACAGCGCTTCAAGAATACGACTTAGAAATTAGGCCAGCAAAGATTTTTAGGGGCCAAGGTTTTTGCAGGATATTGGTAGGAGCTTCCAACATTCCCGAATCGAGCGACACTGGTCCAACTGAAGAAATCAATCAGGAGTTACATGATGGACCAGCAGGAGGACATTTTGGAGCTGACACAACAGCTCACAAGATTATTCATGCTGGATACTATTGGCCAACTCTTTTTAGAGACACCCATGAGTATGTGAGGAAATGCCTCAACTGCCAAACTGCTAGTGGAAGACAACGAAAATCAGCTTTCCCTTTACAACCAGTTAACATTGAACAACCATTTGATCAATGGGGATTGGATATCATCGAGGAAATTAATCCACCTTCTTCCAAGCAGCATAAGTACATTCTCACTGCTACCGACTATTTCACTAAGTGGGTTGAGGCAGTCCCTTTGAAGACAGCAAATTCTGAAGCGATCATTGAATTCATTGACCAATTCATCATTACCAGGTTTGGTGTCCCAACTGCTCTTGTATTTGATAACGCTTCTTATTTCTTAGGCAATTCTATGATTGATTTTGCTATAAAAAGAGGATTTAAGTTAAAGCATTCTGCTAATTACTATCCTCAGGGTAATGGTTTGGCAGAGTCAACTAACAAGAATCTGATCAAAATTATCAAACGAACAATCGAACAAAATCATAGGAATTGGCATAAATCCTTAGTCTTCGCATTATGGGCTGATAGGATAACACAGAAGGCTTCCATAGGAACCTCTCCGTTCAATCTTGTATATGGAAAGGAAGCGATATTGCCTACAAATCTTGTTCTACCCTCTTTAGCCCTAGTACAATTCATTGAAGAAGCTCCTTCCTCTTCTATTCAGCTCAGATATGATCAAATTCTAAAACTAGAAGAAGAGAGAGATAAGGCCAAGGATACCCATGCCAAGCATCAGCAAATCATCAAAGCAGCTTTTGATTCAGCTTCATCAGGGACAAAACAATTCCAAGTTGGTGATTTAGTTCTGAAATGGGATAAAGCCCATGAGGACAAGGGCAAACACACCAAGTTCCAAAAATTGTGGCTTGGACCATTTCAGATTTGTGAGAAAATAGGCCATTCGACCTTTCTATTGCAAGACTTAACAGGTTTGAGGGAGTCTCTCTCTGTAAATGGCCTTATCCTAAAAAAGTTCTTCAATTGAGAAGGTGATCCCTTCTCCCTTTTTGTTTCTATAGAATTTTTCTTAGTTTGTAGGTTTTAGGAAATAAAGTTTAAAGGCATATTCCATTGACCTTTCACTATATTTGAAAAGGTTGTCTCATAGAAATATCATGAACATTTGCTTTCAAGTAATAGAACTTTCAACCAAAAGGGATAATTTTGGGAAATTAGGTATCATTGTATTCCGAAATCACAAATTAAGCTTGACCAACTCCTCCTTAGAGCATAAAAGTAATGAGAGTCATTTTCTGTTTTCAAATTGGTCCCAAAAGGTTATTGATATTAGAAATGGAAGTCAATTCAATATCAGCATCTTCAACTCTTAACCTGTCATCCATCAATTCTCAAAGAAGTGATTGTTTACCCCATTCATTAAAGATGATGATTTTTCAGAGTGTAATTCTAAAATATAAAGATATTAAAGATAAGAGGTCTTATCACAAGCCTGCTTACCATGTTCATAGGGAAATAGCTTAGCTGACATTACCAATACTGCCTACCAAAACAGGGCAATGGCTTGAAATTTCAAGACAAGGAGTCTCATCACGAGCTAGCTTGTTCAGTTAAACTACTACCAGTGAGTGGCATTGTCAATAGCTAGCCACCAAACCAGGACAATGGCTTTTTATCCTGTCAATGACAGAAAAAAGAAAGATGAATAAAATATGAGAACATGTTTTAAATTCATTCTGATAATCACACTCTTGATTGGATGGGACAATGGACAATTACATGGTTAAAAGGTATCCCTGTCAAGACTATAAACGTTTGCTGGCAGCAGAGGCTCTACCTATGACAGGCGAGTTTACTATAAAAGCTGATTTGGAGAGATTTTTCTATTTTTACTATTAATCAACCAATAAAGGCCTATTTGAAGCTTAAAATGTATCAATTTTAAATTTGCAAAAGGAGGAACTTGGCAAAATTACTCCTATGATAATCAGAATGCATAGATACCTAGTTATATCAGAATTTTCCTTTATAATTGGAACTCTATTGTCAAAAAGTTTTAAAGTATTTTTTATTTTTCCAGAGATAACTGGTTCTTCCAGTGAATCGCCAATTGTTGTGCTTTGCAAACAACCCCCCATTTCATATTATTTTTATTCACAAAAACCATTAAAATATGAAATAGGTCCCTTTAAAAATAAAATTGATATCAAAACTTTTACTTTATAAAAGTCCGATAATCAAAGGAGCGCTTTATGAATAAACCCTTAAAAGCAATATCTTTTTAAAAATGAAAATAATGCGAATATTCAGTTTATTGCGATAAAGCGATCGGAGGATCGCATATCGCAATAATATAAAGGATGCAACAAATGGCCAAAAGACTTCCCCCCGATGCGATAAAGCTATTGGCGATATCGCAATCGGCAATCCCCTTGTGCACCACTAACGCGCCCCATATTAAAGCCCAGATACGATAAAGCTATCGGCGATCGACAATCGGCACCTCCCCTTTATTTTTACAAGCATTGCGCATATGCCTTTTGCCGATGCGATATCGCAATCGACAATCGGCGGGCCCCCTCGTCTCATCCTTAATGCGCATATGCCTTTCGCCGATGCGATATCGCAATCAGCGATCTGCAATACTCAAAGCATTGTTAAAGCCAGTCATGCGCCTCCTCCCGATGCGATGCGATAAGGCACGGTTCTCAATAAAAAGCCGTTAAATTGATTGGAAAGCCCGAGTTAATGATAATTAAGGCATAATCACTCCCACTCGGCCGCCAATACGCCCATTGCATGCTTTAAGAGATCTTTCGACCAAATATTGGTATAATGGGCATTTATAAGGTGGCAGGCTCTATACGGTCACTTAATGGATCCATGTCCTAAGATCTGCCTGTAGATCGCCTCCGCACCGTTTTACATAAGAAAAGTATATCAACGTTCATCTTTTCATATTTATCAACTGTGAGTTTTATTATCTCTGTGTTACGCCAAAATCGCCTCTCTGTGCAGAATACAGTTTTTCAAAGAATTCGGGCACAATGGGTAAAAAGTCAAAGAAAGTTGCAGGTGTTTCCAATCCACCAGCCGCACCACAAGCAGTAGTAAACAGCAAAAAGGGCCTGATATCCGACACAACATGCGCAAGCCTTGCCAGAACAACTTGGCAAGGAACTTATGACTTGTTAGAGGCCAAGAAGCCAACGCAGGCGGTAGATGAAGCTACCGCAGATTCAACGAAGAAATCAGAGTGCACTCTTAAGGATTTGGCCGATTCCTTCCTCCATAGGATAGCGGCAAGGGAGCAAATGCTCCCATATACTGATGTCGTGAAATGGGAAATTGAAGAAATCCCCATCACAGACCGAACTTTCATCGCAAAGGACGGGAGGATTTTTGGGTCATTTAAGCCAGAAGATCTGAGGCAAATGTATCATTTGCCTAAGCCAGAAAAGATATATAATAGCACATTTTTGGAGAAATTCGCAAGCGAGAACGAGATTGAGTCCGAACCTATCAAGGACTGGAGGCAGAATCCAAATAAGCACAAGCATGAATCCTCTGGTAAGTACTTCAGTCGACTCTTTGTGTTCTCCTTATTGCTACGCCGGTATAATGATGTGTAGATTGTGGGGTTTGCACGACTCTGCCATTTTTACCATTGAAATGGTTCCTCTCATGGAGGCGGCAGTGAATAGTTGGATTATGGATTGGGCTACTATCCTTTCGGATAAGTTAGCATTAGCTGTTAGTGACTTTAGGAACAAAACTAGAGTCACTGAGAGGAAAATTCCCCCGTTCTATTACAGTGCATATATCTTGGATACCTTGTGTTTTAATTCTGAATTCCCCATTCTTGGTTGGAGGTGGACCGCACAGGACCCCTCGCCCATTCATATTTACCATCGCAAGATGTGGAAGTCATCCCATAAAAGCCACATATATCAGATTTGTAATGGTTTCATGGTTCCTGTTTATTATGCAATTTTTGATAAGCCTATTCCCAGGATCTCCTACCTAGCCTCTTTTGACTTGCCCGCAGTGGGTAGTTGGTTTGGCGAAGAATTATTTACTTATGTTAGAGTCTTTGGCAGCCAAGCCAATCCTCATGTCCTCCCCTTATATGTCCTTGACAAACTCCTAGCGAGGGAAATTGCATACCAAATTACAGCTGAGAGCACCACACAGACTCTCAAAAAGGAGAAGAAAAGGGGCTGGCCTACTTTTCCCTTCAGATGTGGAGTCTTCACCCTGCATGATCTAAAACATGCGGAAAAAGAGGCCAAAAAGATGCAAGCTCTAAATCTTGCCACAATTCCGAATAGAGCGTTTGATCCAAAGCGAACTGCATATGCCGCTTTGGAACATGCCAAATTAGCAACATTTGATCATAAGGAAGATATGTTCGACGATGTTTTCTCTGCAGCCGAATCGATATTTCAAGCCAAACAGCTCGCCAAGATGCGATACAACGATGAAGAGTTAATTGAGTTTAATAAACTCAGGGAGCAGAGGTTGCAAACTCTGCCTCTATATTTATTAATCCCAAACAAAGCAGCATCATCAAGCGAGCCTGGCCAACAACAGATAAAGGGACCTCCTGATACAACGAAGGCCAATAATAATGAGCAGGAGGAACAACAAAAGAAAGATCGAGAGGAGAAGCTGAAGAAAGAACAACAAGAGCGCTTAAGGAAAGAGCGAGAAGAGCGCTCAAAGAAAGAGCAGGAAGAGCGCTCAAAGAAAGAAGAAGAAGATAGACAACGCAAAGAAGAGGAAGATAGACATCGCAAAGAGCAGGAGGACAACCAGCGAAAAGAGCAGGCAGAGATGCGGCAGAAGGAACAGGAGCAGCAAGAAAAGGAAAAGCAAGAACAATTGCTAAAGGAGTCCCAGGCTAAGCAAACCACCACCGATACTAATAAGGGTGCTATTACAGAGCCTGAACTGCAAAAGGAATGGCAGCAGTTCAGCACCATTATTAGTGGGGGAAAAAACTCACAGAATACTGATACTCCTAAAACCAGCAGTGTACAGGATGATACCTCATCTCAGGCTTTGAGCGGAACCAGCGGCCCACCTAAAACTAAGGATGTGGAAATAATTCCGAAAGGTCCTAGCGACCAAATCACCCTACAAGTAGAAGATATTCCTCCATTGGATGTTTTCTACAGCCCAAGGCACAGAGCCATGGTAAAGCGATCGAGAAAGAGACGAAGGCTTGATCAACCTTCCATCTTTCCAGAACAAACGGTCATGGGCAATGTAGTGTGGAAAGAGAAACTGGATCCCTCCGATGACCTAACTAAATTGTTGCAGTATGCTGGAGCTTATTCAGCTGCAACTATCGACAAGGCATCGGAGGTAAGTCTTCTATTAAAGACTAAAGACCAGGAGATCTCCATGTTGCAAACAGAATTAGCAGATGTAAAACAGAAGGTAATACAAGTTGAGGAACAATTAGCAGAACAATAGCTGAGGACAGTGCGTGCAGGCGAACAGTTGGCAGAGCAACAACAAATAAATAGCCAATTGGCTCAGCAATGGGAGGAAGAGAAACAGAAGATTAATCAGGCAGCAATCCAGAAACAAAATGAGTTGACGGAGGCTTTGGAGCAATTAAAAGCGGCGAATGAGCAATCATTAAAAACCAAGGATGAGCATATCGCTCAAATTACAGCACAGCTAGAAAATATCAAAGGAGATTCGCAGATAATGGAATTCAGAAGAGAGGCAATGTTAATCAACAATGCGCTTATAGTGCAAGTTAAACTATTGGCTCAATACCTCTCTCAAGTGGAACCGCTCTGCGAATTAACTACAGCTGTAAATGAGCAGGTAGAAAAGGCAAGGGATGACTTGAATCAAGCTGATGAAGCTATTACAGCATACCTCGAATGGCAAGATTCGAAGTCAGGAAAAGCCTCCAATTTGCTGAGAATACTTGAGGTTCATAAGGACATATTATTCACGGAGTGGCACACACAGGTGTTAAAGGCGGAAAGAGCAGCTTCAAGGTGTAGATTGACTTCTAACAATTTGATTGATCTAGTAAATGATACACTCTACATAGCAAACATCGTTTCCCAGTGTACGCCCAGAAAGGTTACTACAGCGAATACATTGGAGCAAACGTATTATCCAGAGTTAGAAAGCAGAGGAAGGTTAATCACCGGGGTTAACAGTTTAAGCATAGAAACATATTGGCATTTCTTAATCAAGCCTCATGAACAAAGAGCCGCCCTCAAATGCTTAACCGATGTCGTTCAATGTATGATCCCCGACATCCAAGATGCCACCTACGCGGCCCAGCTCAGTTCACGGCTCAACAAACCTCCTGAAATTGAGCCAATGCTTGCCATCAATCAACTCAGGTTCAAAGGAAAGCAGCCGACAGAATGAATCATCCTCTAGCTCCTCAGATCGCCAGCAGAAATAACAACAAGAAGTTATTGATATCAACTTAGTTAGCATTTCTGTTTTATAGATATTTAGATTAGCATAGTATTTATAGACCCTTTCATGTTTTTAGAAAGGGTCGTAAAACTTTGTAATAGACTTAACAGACTGAAGTTTGCACTATTGTGCTTCAGCCTTTATTCTTTTATGAAACTCGACCAGTCGCTTTTACCTTAATGAAGAAATTTCTTGATTCAATTGTGCACTACTGTCATTGATTGAGGAATGTTTATGCGTTGAGGGAAAAGCCACACATAGCGATTGATATCTGGGATTGGCCTACAGCTCAAATGGTACTTCTATCTTTGACTAAAGTCATTCTGTGTATGAATTGTTATGTCATTATCTTGCTATCATTGATTGTATGCATGCGCTATAACAACAAATCTTGTTCATTCCACTATTGGGTGTTTATATGATATGCTTTTACTTTTAATCATGTATATATTGATGATATAAATGTGTAAAGTGTAGTAATATCGCTTTAAATCGCTGCGCTTAACTATTTAAGCTCATCAATCCTAAATAATTCAATATCTATGCCTTAAGGATACAGTCATCTATATGTTTATCTTTGAGATATAGAGCATAAAAAGCTACGCTTTAGGGCTCAATAGATTCCCGGGATAAGTTTCATTTATTTATATTTTGTCAATAGTATTAGTCCTTCGCCTATCGCTAGTGTTACTTATAAAACATTCACTCATCCCATTTTATGTATTTCTGGGAAACTGGTCCCGTTATCCCCAGTCGGAGCCACTATCCCAAACGGAAGAGGAGCTGTACTAAGGTCCGGACCGGGTGGTTTCCCCAATGTTGTTGCAGCGATTTTCGAGGCATCAACAAGATGATAAACATTATGTTTATGTCTAAGATTAATCCGATCATTTGAATTTTACTCACTATCCTTGAAGTTGGTTGAAATTATAGATAATATTATCAAGAAGGATCAATATCCATCTATCCTCTTTAGTGTTGATTACAATAACAAATCTATGTTGACAAATGTAACTAGTATCGACCCTCATAATTGTATTACAGTCATAATGTAATGTATTTGTCAAAAATAAAATAAAAAAATTATTGTAAAATAAAAATTATTTATAAGCATTGGTTTCATGCTTTATTTATTTTGTTTCTAGGTCAAAAAACCCATGGAGTGCTCTTAGGGTTTATGTCATGAGTCATTGTCCATGTCATATTGTCCTAGACCCTTCTTGGGCTCATCATGTCAAGGAAAGAAAAATATTTTTTGTAATTTTTTCTTGCAATACTCCTACACCAAGTCAGCCTTCCCTACTCTTCATGTCGGCCTAATAGAGGAGCTTCAAACCACTATATATAACAATGGATTCAACCTAGTATGAGAGAAAGTTAAACAAATTTTGATCTGCAACTTTTCAGAAAAAGAGGATGTGAAGAAGCCTAAAGGAGAAGGAAATTTATAATGAATAAAAGGAGACACTTGTCTAAATAAAGGAAGCTAAAATTGTATATATTTTTGTCACACGCGTGACATAACTGAAGCACTGCAGGGCCAAAAATGCATGATTGTGATTGGAGGTTGAGTTGCATATTGCCAAAGCCCTATTTGATCAGTTTAAGGGTTGATTTGAGTTGACTCATTTTTGGTGGATTTTGTGTTAATTTGAAGGAAGATTCTCAAGGGTTGGCTTGGTGGATGGAGGAAAGTCTTTGTCATGGTTAAAAGGTCTTGGTTGTCCCATTTAATTTGGTTTTTGAAGAAGAGAAGAAATTTTTGGATTGTCCCCTCAAAGAGGGGTTTTGCCCTGACTGAGAGGCTACATCCTATGGCATGATCTTCATGTTTTATTTTGGTAGTTTCTTGATGATAATAATTCATAAAGAAATTAAAATATAACTATAAGGACATAACTATAAATCACATCACAAGTATTTATCAAGATAAGAAAATATTTCTACCTTTATGATTTTCCAACATGGTATCAAAGCTAATATGAAGAAAGAAAAAGAAGACAACTTGAAGATAATTTTCTCTCTAAGGAAAGGATTAAATGAGAATGAAGAAAAGTTTTTGACTCTTGAAAATATGTCTGAAAGAATTTCAATTTGAGATATGAAAACCTAAAGTACAAGCTTCTTGTGACATTTCAATTCGTTCTTTGATATGCGAGAAAGCATAGGTAGTTCCTTCGATGAAATTCGAACTAAGGCAAGATTTCATGACCCAAACAAAAGTGAGTTCTTGTGATAAATTTAATACAACCTTCTTGAAGAATCTATGCAAGCTAGTTTGAGGCTAAAAGTTTCAGAAAGATAGTCTCTTATATTAATAGGAATTTCAGAAGTTCAAAGACATACATATGGTATATTTTCTTATGATCAAATTCAAAGCAGAGTTTGGAATGACTTAACATTAAGCTAAGTGTTTGGATCATGGTCAAGAAGATTTTGAAATTGATCCAAGTACTTAAGGACAAATCAATGCATTCACCAATCAATTGCAGTCCTATTACACTTGAAAAAGCAATATTCTCTGTATTCAGAAATTTTACACTCAAAAACCAAAGTTTGTTGCATTGGAAGGATTCAAAGTGTGAATTTCAATGAATGTATCTCTCCTTGTTAAAATGATACAAAAGTCCTATATGTGTTGATGATGATATGTGGACCTTATGAAGATGGAGTTGCAAAAATTCCTTATTAAAAGGCTGACCATTATGATACCATACTCAAAAACAAAACTTAGACAAGTATAAAGAGGTACTTATAACCCTATATTTATTTTACGAATAATGATCTAAAAATTTTGGCAACATGAAAGGTTTAGTTCAATTTTTTGTATGAAATGTTAATAGTCCTAAAATATGAACTAATCACATTCAGAAAATATCATATTAGGAATTATGTTTTTAAATATTTCTCTCATTAACATTCAGATCCTCTCATTTGGAAAACCTACCCTTAAAACCTTTATATAGAGTTTATGGCTAACATTTTTTTTTGTTAACAAGATTAAATATTGTGTTTTCTATTCCAAAAAAAAGAAGGAGAAAGCTCCCATTAAAGAAGATTTTTTGGATTATAGCTTGCTAATGAAAGAAGAAGAGGGAGCGCAGTCCCGAGTTCCCCAAGCCTTACATCCAAAATTACCCAAATTTCCAACTACATTCTTCTTATAGAACCTAACAAAACGATTGAACAAATATTTACATTTACAATGCATACAAAAACTTTAAAACATTGACAAAATGCTAAAGGAGAGTCTCATTAGAGGTCTTCTAAAATTGATTGACTGAAGCTTCCTACTGAGCTCGAATTTTGTTGCCCTGATAGTTAGAGTTCTCACTGTCTTGATTGATTATTAGGCCCTTGAGATAGTTGAAGTAGTCCTCCATGTGTTGGCACTTGTCCTTGAGATCTACCATTTCAGAGTTCTGATCATTGAGTTGTTTTCTCAAGAGAGCATTCTTAGACTTAGATTGAGTCTTATAGTCCTTAATTGTCTCACGAAGTTGATCAATCATGGATTTATTTTCTCTGCAAACCACACATTTATCATTTTGGGAGGCTTTGTCTAATGGGTTCATATCCATGGTTGCGTTGAGAGCAATATGAACAATCCTTTGATGATTGAAGATAAAATGGGATTGCTGCAACAAAGAGGTGGAGGGGAGATCAACATAGGGGAGATTGAACGAGGAGGGGGAGTAAGAAGGGAGATAGGGAGAAATAAAAGAATGTAGATAGGGAGGAGAAACTAGAAGGAAGGACCTACTCCTAGAAAGGAAGTGCATTGGAGAGAGGGATTGAGACTTAGGAACGTGGAGGGAGAAGGGGAGCAAGAGAATATGTCGACAACAAAGGAAGGCTAGCCAGAAAATGCTTAACGACAGAGGCAGGAGGATAAACGCAGAGGGAGGGGAGAATGCGGGGTAGAATGGGAAAATAAGACCATGACAAAAGATGAGGAAGGGAGAGGATGAGGGGTGAATAAATAGAAGAACGAAGAGGAGGATTGGGAGATAAGTTGAGAGATCATGAGGAGTGGGAGAGAGCATGACATTCTTGGGATTCGAGCAGGTACATGAAAAGAGGAAAAGGAAGATTTGAAGGAGATTTGGGTTCAGAGAATAAAGTAGATTAGTGGATTTAGTCAAACTACAATCCGTGTGACGAAGTGACATTGGCAGGATTTCCCTGCAGGGAGAATTGTGGAATTGGATTTGAGAAATATCATGAGAAATTCGAGACTCACCGGGAGGCCGAGCTACTTCCATGTTGGCCTGAATGTCTATTGTTTGATTATTCTCTCAAAATATATTTGAATGAGACTTTGCCCAGGTTAACCAAATTTTTCCTGATTCTTCTAATGATTTGACTCAATTCCATGTTTGTTGGTGTGCTTCTCTCAGCCATCGCTTGAATTATTATGGACGAGTCACCCAATATTACTAGGTTCTATATTTTCCTTTGTTTTAAAATCATTGTGCCTAATAACAATCTGTAAGCCTCTGCCATGTTGTTTCAATTTTCCCTAAGGCCCCATTCATAAGTAATTAGGTTATTTCCACCTGATTCAAAGAGGATGTCTCCAAATCCAACTTTTCTTGGAATAGCTTTGGAGGCGCCATAAAAAAGGAGGCAGGGTCTATTTAAATTTTTTATCCATAGGATGAATTCTTCACTTTTTAGCCTTATTTTCCAATTCTAAATATTAGGATTTAATTTGATGATGCTTGACCAATTAGGCCCGCTCATTGCAAAGCTAATCTAGATTCTCTCCTCTTGTTGAATCAGATTGATCTATATTGGTTTTAATCCTTTTGAAGATAGGAATTCAGTGGTCAAGCCCTAAGTCCTTGACAATACATTACTGATGTTTGGAGGTCGATCATTGAAAATTTGTTAATTTCTTTCTAACCATAGCTACCAGCGTAGGAAGGAAGGGAGACTATTCCAATACCTTTTGATGGTTTCCTTTTTTTAGGGAGTATGGGTATTCCCTTTTCCAAGTTGTGAATAATTCATTGAAAGACTGAGATATATGTAGATTGACCTCCAAAGGACTTACTAGTAGGTGCCAACATTCTTGTGTGAAGGAGCAATTGAGAAAAATATGTTGAATGTTTTCTTCAACCATTAAGCACATTAGACATCTGGAAGGACTTGAGAATCCCTTTTTTTTTAGATTGTCAACTGCTAGGACTCTGCCTTTTACAAGTGTCCAAATGAATATTTTGGCCTTTGGTAAACTTTCAGATTTCCACACAGTTCTCCAAGGAACCCAATCTTGTTTATCTTTCTAAGATTGGATGGTCAAATAACCAGACTTCACCGAGTAGTCTCCACCACTAGGGTATCATCTAAACAAGTCTTTGGAATCAAGGCTAAGAGGAGTAGCTCCCTTTAGAATGTTTATCAATGAGTTCCATTGAGATTTGAGATTTCAAGGAAGATTGGGGGTCCTCCAGTCTACAAAAGTTCCATTTTTCCATAGAGAGATGGCTTTCAAAGTGAAAATTCCATTTGTGCTCATCCATCTTCTTAAGTTTTAGATATTTATTTAGGTGGCTAGGGGATGGTTCCCCAATACACTATCTTCCCAAATTTTGATGCCTTTACCATTCTTGGGGAGTTTGGATGAGTTCTCCTTGATGAGAGGAAGGGAGTTTTTTACTAGGTTCCAAACTTGAGTGCATGGCCTGATTGGGAAGCCTTCTTCCAGAAAGAGATATCAAGCATGAACCATATATTTAGATTCTAGGACTTTCTTCCACCAATAATACTTCTCTGTGATAAAAATCCATGCTATTTTTTCCCCAAGAGCCAAGTTTAGGTGAGCAGGGAGTCTTATGGATATGCTTCCTTTTTCATAAGGCAAGGTGACTTGATCCCATTTTACTAAGTTGAATTTTATTGAATCAAATTTCTCTCCTTGTCATAGAAATCCCCTTATTATTAACTCAATTTTCTTATGGATTCTTGTTGGAGCTAAGATAATTGTGAACTTATAGATTGGAAGAGTTGTAAGCATAGATTTGATTAAGATCACTCTGTTGTTAAGTTGAACCAGTTCATCCCCCAATTTTGAATATTTTTTCATTTTCTCAAATATGATTGTTCCACAATTCTATCTTCAGGATTTATTTAGATATAGGAAGGCCAAGATAGAGGAAATGGATCCATCTATCTTGGAAGGGGATATCCAAAATCTAAGATATTCTTTGAAGATTGCGAGGAGGGGTGTTCCATCCATATATTCTACATTTTTTGTTGTTTAGGAGACACCATCAGACCTCCATGAAGTTGTTGAGCACTTTTTTTATCCTTCTAGATATTATACATGATGCACCTTACATCACTAGAGTGCCATATGCAAATATTGAGTGGTTGATGCTTTTCACTCCAAGGGAGATAGAGAGGCTTGTTAATATGTGATCTCTCCTGCACTTTTCCAGGTATCTGTTCAATGAATCTACCATGATTATATAAACAAAAGGTGATAGAGGTGTTATAGACATATTTGGGCACTACAACCCCAATCATATATGTCCATAAACCAAGGGATTTTGAGTCCCTAAAAGTGTTGTTTCACACCCTAAAGGAACAAGGTCAACTGATTACATCATCTCCCAGAAGTTCTCACAGAAAAATGCTCAGAACTGGT
>APFE031486443.1:228396-240549 GCA_000404065.3 Pinus taeda
AGGAGTCATCTGGATCAGCAAGGTTGGACTGCTACAACAAGCGTTGGACCTAAGGTAAGATCGGAAAACACTTGGTTTCTCATAGAATAATGTATGTTTAGAGAAGGATTGCTCTTGTTTGGTTTGTTTGTCACTAGAGAGTCTTAGACTCCTAGGGAGGTTAGGTTTGTCCGCAAAAATAACTCTTTCCGCATGACAGGGAGTTGCACCCAGACTGACATAAAATTTGGCACATCCATCTCTGGATCAAGATCCAGAGGCCACTTGCTTAGATAGAGATGCATAGTGTCAATGAAATATGGCCCATTCCTAAATATCAAGTCTCTGTCTCCTTTTGTTTCAAATTGCAAAGTATAATATCCTCTTCCACAGAACCTGATCGAGATTTTTCCGCTTATAGAGGAGGACCAGTTTCATTCTACCCACTTCTGGGTAGAGTATGGGGAAGGTCGTAGACCTGTGAACTCTCCCACCATACTCTGCTTAGAGAGAGAAAGAGCAACACGATTAGGAAGAGAGGGAGGTAAAATGATTTCAGGAATGTCTTCTATTTTTTTAATGAACTTGGAGACTAAGGGTCTGGATTGAGGGGGGCTAATAGAAGAGAGAAGGGAAGTGAAATCCACTGCGTTTTCATCTTTCTGAGTCGACTGAGAAGGGGCAAGGAGGGAGTCACCATCCGTAGGAGGCTTTGGAGGGGCCATCGGGAGAAGAGGGCCGAGGTTGATCTCGCTTAGAGCACGGGACCCCGTGAGCCATAAGACGCACATTTTTTTTAGTTCAAACGCAATGCGAGAGTTGTTCATATTGGTAGTCATGTAAAACTTGAAATTTGAAGTTGATAGGTCTTGTAGAACTTTCTTTTACAATTGATTCTATAATTATTACTTCTTTTAACTCATAGGGTTTGTAGCCTTCATATTATTGATAGATGTTGGTACCTAAATTCTTGTAAACCCTAGTTTGAGAAAGTCTAGGGAGAAATTGGAAACCCTAGTAGGTATAGAATTGAATTTGAAACCCTAGAGTTGATATTTTAGGGTTTGGATCTGAAATCCCTAGTTTCTCTAGGAGGCACTCTACAACTCAGTATGGGGGGTAGGTCTCACGTAAAAATGTAAATTTAAACATGTAATGTTTAACATTTAACATTTTTAATCTAATATTGGCCCTATCAATCTATAAATCTAATTATTATTATGTATAAACTCAATATAAATTTAAAATATAAAGAGGCTTACAAACAATAAAAATAGAGGTATCGTAAATAAAAAATATAAATAGAAAAGAGATATGGTAAATAAATAAAACATTTTCTTATATTTACTCCAGAGGTATTGTAAATAAATAAAAATATAAATAAACTAGAGATATGGTAAATAAATAAAACCTCTTTTTATATTTTGTCCCTAAAACATTTATACCTATTAACACTAAAAAAGAGGTTTTATTAGGTGAAGCTATGGCCAAATTTTTTATTAGTATACGTGCAAATAAAACATTTTAACCATATTTATATTAAAAATTATTTTACATTGTATTGAATCTACTTATCATATTTTTATATTGTAATATTAATTATTATTAAATTCAATAACTTGGATTAAACAATAATAAATTGTTATATTATAATATATATTAATATATCATGATATATATTAACTCTAGATATATTCCGGAGAGAAGAACAAAGACATAAAGTGATAAAGGTGGAGAAATAGGGGACTGACAAGGGAGATATGGAGATAAATTGAAGGAGAGGGGAGAGGAGGAATGAAGAGAAAGAGAGAGAGGGAGAGTAGTGAGAGAGGTAGAGAAGGGTAAGGTAGGGATAGGGAGACACAAAGATGGAGGGGGGTGAGAGAGAAGGAGAGAGGGGGGAATATATTGAGAGGATTGGAGGGCAGAGAGAGAGAGAGAGGGAGGGAGAGAGAGGAAGGATAAGAGAGAGAGGAGGAGAAAGGGAGGGACAGATAGATGGAGTTGGAGGGGGGGAGAGGGATGGAAGAAGAAAGACATCGAGAGTGAGAAGTGGAGAGAGAGAGGGAGTGAAAAGGGAGATATGGTGAGAGAGAGGGAGTGACAAGGGACAGATGGCGAGAGAGAGTGTATGTTTTGGGGTGAGATAAAGAGGCAAAGAAGGAGAGATAGAGAGAAGGGGGGAGAGAAGGAGAGAGAAGGAGAGAGGGATGGATATAGTAACATACTTGGAGAGAGAGAAAGAGACGGGGTAAGAGTGAAAGGGAGAGAGAGATAAAGAGAGAGACGGGGTAAGAGAGAAAGGGAGAGAGAGGAAGAATGAGAGACATGACTTGAGAGAGAGGAGGAGAGTGATGGGGGAAGAGAGAGAGAGAGAGAGAGAGTGAGTGATGGGGGAAGAGAGAGGGAGGTAGGAGAGAAAAGGAGAGAGAGGAAGTACGAGAGAGCAGACTTGAGAGAGAGGAGGAGAGAGGGAGGGATAGGGAGATGGATTTGGAGGGGGGGAGGAAGGGAAGATGAAATATATAGAGAGTGAGAAGTGGAGAGCAAGAGGGAGTGACAAGGGAGAGATGGAGAGAGTGTGTGTATGTTTGGGGGTGAGATAAAGAGAAAAAGACAAAGAGATGGAGAGAATGGGGAAGAGAAGGAGAGAGGAGAGAGGGAGGGATATATTAACAGAGTTGGAGGGTGAAGAGAGAGAGAGAGGAATGAATAGAGATAGGATGTGAGAGAGTGGAGAGAGGGAGGGAAAGAGAGATGGAGTTAGAGGGGGAATAGAGAGGGAGGAAAGAAGAAAGAAATAGAGAGAGAAAGGTGGAGAGAGAGAGAGAGGGAGAGATAGAAGAGGGGGAGAGAGAGAGAAGGGGAAGAGGGAGAGAGAGAGAGGGAGAGGAGGAGAGAGGGTTAGATTGATAGATTGGAGAAAGAGAGTGTATGTTTTGGGGTTATATAAAGAGAACAATGTAAAATTTGAAACAAGAACTGATACTTTTACCCGTTTAGTAGAGATAGCAAAAAAGCGACCTGATTTTGAAAAGGGGTGATGCAGAACACACATAATTTTTTTAGAGCATAGTTTTTGGCACTTTAATTTTTTTTATGTACATTACATTTTAGAATGTTAGTGATTTGCATGCTGATTTAAGAAAGTGGTGATTCTGCATCAAGCCCTTTTTTTAAAAGACGTATTTTTTGACTTTAAATTTTCTAATGTATGAAATGTAAATAGTTATTTTCTAAATTTAACAATTTTTGAAGTGGTCTTCTTCTTCATATTTTCTTGGTTTTGTTGTTGTTGTTTATTTTTTGTAGTGAGGTTTTTATTGTTTTGCATATTTAATGAAGAAGGTTGATATTTTGAAGGTTTGATATTTTACATATTTATACATCGTTAATTAATTTTTCAATGCACATGAAATAATTGTCTCTAAAAACAATAATTTTTAACCATTGACATAAAAATAACTATTTTCAACACAAATAGAACTAAAAAATTACACATTTTGATAATTTTTTTGTAATTTTTTGCTAGAAATGACATGTCAAAATCACAATTTTTATAGGAAAATTTTAACTAAAAATGGTTAAATAATAGTTTTTCTATGAATTTCATGTCAAAAAATAACAATAATCACTATATTTTTCAAAAAAATAATGATTAACATAAAAATTAATGAAAAATCACATAATACAAATATTGAACACATTACAACAGTAATTGAATGTTTATTATTCTCATAAAATGTCAAAGTCAAAACATTACAAGTATAACTAATTAATAGTTACAAAAAATGAGCTTGATTTCGAAGGATAACTTAAATTTAATCAACAATATCACATAATCCAAACTCTTCATCCTCCAGAGTTTCATCATTGTCTTCTTCCACAATATTTTCTACTTCATTTTGCTCATTTTCCTCTTCTAATGGATCTTTGATGTCTGCAAATCTCCCAGTGTATGCCTTTCCAATCATTCCATGTAATGGTGGTTGAGGTTCCTTTTCCTTTTTCCCCACATGATTCACTAAAGTCCCCTCTCTTCAACCCAATTTCTTGCATTGCATCTGGAGGAAATTGAAGAGCATTAATTCTTTACTGAATAAAATTGCAATGTACAGGATCTTTTTCAATGGCAATGCAATTTCTTCCTTTTTGAAGGCAACATGCTAGTATTGTACCTAATTATCAAGCACAAAAGAAATAATGAAGTAAATTAGTACAATGACATATAAATTAATAAAGAACATATTGAAATTCAATTCCATATAATAAAACTTACCTGAGCCAGAAAATAAATCCAAAACCCAATCTCCTTCATTTGACTGCCGCAAAGACATGGCTAAATCGAGCTCCTAAATAACATTGAGTTACATTGTTTAAGTGCTCAAACGGCTCGATCGAGCACTTAAAAAGGGCTCAATTGAGCAATCATTTTTTCCACCCAAAAGTGCCATCTCTTGAAGTCAAATCATATCATATGTAGCTATAGGCTAGACAAAATATGTTTCAGACAGAGACATAAACTGTCATAATACCTACACATATCCCTTATACAGGGATTTAGAGCACCAGTCATTCAAACAATACAATTTAATATGTAATTCCATTTATTGATATTATCTTTTGGGATGTTTTTATAAAAAAAAAATTGAAAGGTTGTTAATATCCTGTCCTCTTATTGTTGCATTTATCCATACTTTAGTGATTAATAACTTCATAAATGAAACTAGAAATTGGTGAAGATAAATTGTGAAAACCAAGACCTACCCATTATGATCACTAGTTAAAAATGGTAGCAAGATCTTTGCATCAAAGGGGAGACCATCGGGTAAGATTTTGACAAACCTTATTTAATGTAGTTGTTAGTCTATATAGACTATGATGCTTTTAGTTTTTATTTGTTAATATATTTGTTTTAAAAGAAGAAAATGAAAATAAATTTAGTACCAAAGATAACATTTTTAATACAATTAAACTCAATTTTTAATTTTTATTCAAAAACATCTTATTTAATTTAATTCAAATCTTAATTTTTACTTAAAAATCTCATCCAATTTAATCTTGTTTTTCATTTTTATTTAAATTAACTAAATATTTCATTATCACAATATATAAATATATATAATTATATATAGTGAAAAGAAAAATTGTCATTTATTAATTAACTCTATTTCCTTTTGATGTCAAAATAATAATACACTATACATGGAAAGGGTAATTTTTAGCATTAATTTTCTACTTCAAAATCTCGTATTTTTTCTAACTCAATACCAATTCCCTCGAAATAGAATGATACACTATCACAAATGGAGAGCATTTTATGGTATTATTTCTTTGCAGGTCTCGAGCGGAAAAGGCACACCTCCCTGTCCCGTGATTACCTGGATTGGAGAGCTCACCCTGCTCCTATAATGTACGCGAACCTCGTGCCTTATTTTCAGAGCACACCTCTACGCAGCGAGGGGGAAGGGAAGACACGTATGTGTATTGACGTTTGCATGCCTTATTTTCAGACCACGACTCTACGCAGCAAGGGAAAGAAAAATATATGAGTAGAAGCGTGGAGCCTTTATATATATTTTTAAACTTCTGAAACTAAAATAATTTAAATACTAATCATCAAATATTCTTCGCAATATTTTATTTCCTATTTTAATAAAAATAATAGATATAATTTGGAATTCCTAACCTCTTTAAATTAATAAAATAAAGATACTTATACTCTTTCATTTCTGGAATAAAGAAAGAACCAAATTTTATTTACCGACTCAAGTAACATCGATAAATCCACCTTCCAAAGACTAGCAAGTTGGAAGCACAACCGTGGATCGCATGTCGAGCTGACTTTGACCAATGGGCGTGGACAAGATCACCATTAGTATCACCCTACTTGGCTTAACAGTCAGGGCTCCTTCATTGACTAATGTGTTGTTAGCTCTAAGAGACAGAGCATGAAGACTCCGCTATGTTTGATCACTGTTTTCTTGGTACTGTTAATTATAGTTGTAATGGAAGGTACCACTATCTCAGACATGCGGATCATGTCTGGCGCACCAACCCCGAGCTATAGTTGCGAAGGAAAATGTTTCTATACTTACAAGTCCTTCATCAAGCGACTCTGAGAATCGCTAGGTGGCGGGGCAATTCTAAGAGTCACCCCACCACCCGGAGATTCTCAGAATCGCCCCATCTACTAAAAATCACCCCAAACAATGCTTACTGGGCATCCAATACGATATTATGCAAGGCTTGAACGTGAAATTATGTTAAATTAGTTTTCCATACTGCTATTTAAATTGATAAGGGGTTTCATAAAATAGAAATCTAAATATCACCCTTCTTCTTGATTTCTGCAGACATCGACTGTGCTTCCGGTTTGAATATTAGGATGCAATTATATACAAATTGGTCATACAATTGTAGTCAGTGATTCCTTACGATGCTGGTTATGGTGGTTTGAAACTTTGAAATAAGCATATTTGTTTTGAGGGCTTCATTGCCTTCCGTCCCTGGCAGGCATCTTATTACATCTACTATAATGTTTAATGCAGGTCTGATGTCCATTTTAACGATGTTTTGAAAATGATGAGACGTTCTTTTACAAAAGAGCAGCTAAAGCCCACTCGCCTTCAATCGCATCTTCAATTTCTCAACGCAACGGGTGGACCTGTTTCGCAAAACATTGCAGCGGCGCAATGCTCAACAATTACATGAAGAGGTGAGCCACGATTCTGACATCACCGGAGTTGGATGAAAATTTTCCATTACAGAAGAAGTCATTATCTCCCAAGTTATCACACCGGCTATGCGAATTATAACGACCATTATCACTAGATACGTGAAGTTTCATTCGATATGCGATTTATCACCATTTTAAATGCAATCTGTGAAAGATATGCGAGGTATCACCAATTGCGATATGTTTTGTCAAGCGCATGGTGATTATCACTGAAGGATAAGCAGGGCATTACGCTAATATGTTGTTGTTTTCAATAGATATGCGAGCGTGGTGGCGGGGCGATTCTGAGAATCACCCCACCACCCCGCGATTCTCAGAATCGCCCCATCTTCTACGAATCACCCCAAACAATGCTTAGTGGGCATCCAATACGATATTAAGTAGATAAATCCCAGAACATGAGTTCCTCTTCCTCCTGAGAGTCTAATACCTGTATATTGAACTGTGCATATGAATCAAAATCTATATTCATAAGCGAACTGGTAATTAAAATTTTGCATGATCATGCAACATGCAATTCTTTTCACGAGTCAGCCATCGTGTTTTGAAAATTTCAGTGCATTATTGATTTTGAGCGAACAGCCCTGCGAAAGATCTACGGTTAACGAGGACCGAGGCTCCATGATTAGGTTATATATTATGGTATGCTCTGCTTTGGCGCTCTACCCGGCACCTCTGCTCTGCTTGTGGGTAGATTGTTCTGAGATTCGAACGCGTGATGTATTCGGCCTGTTGCAGCAGCGGTTGAGGGGTTCTAGACCAGGGTCGAGGTGCGTTCATACTATCTGCTAGCTTGGCTGGCAAGGATGTCGCGATACACTTTGTCATGGCAGCGAGGTGGCATTATTCCTGGTTTGGATTCCTTCGTAATTCCGGGGATAAATTATCTTTCTCAGACTTTGTTCTGCATGCGAGTTTATTTGTTGAAGCTACTGGTCAATCTTCTTGTCACCTGATGGAGGGTTTTAACTTTCCTCATTGTTGTAGTCGTTTATGATATTAGCTAGACAGTCCAGGGGAGGAAGCCTCCGTCCTGTATTTATCTTTGGGATTTTGGCCCTGTTCTTGTAGGTCGGGGTCTCTGGTTGTTGTAATGCTGACATCATTGTGGCTTCAGTTTATTCATATTAAGTCTGTATATATTTGACCGACCTCGTGATACAATTCTTGGGTCCGTGATGTTGAGTTTATGGTTTGGCTATTCTCCGGAGTCTCTACCGGATTTTGAAAAAAAGGAGGGCCACAGTATCATGCACTGCAACGTTTGATTATCATTCGAAGCCTTTGCTCCAAAAGAAATTCTGAGGTGGCGTCCCTTTCTTCCCAATCGAATGGCACCATTTGCCCCCAAGTTACAGTAAAGCATACGAAGCTCTTCATCAATGGAGAGTTTGTAGATTCAGTTTCAAGTATTTACTTTCTTGATCCATTGCACAGTATTTTAAAGTCAAATCAAGATTTGTGTTTAGATCTTTATGGCTGATTTATTTGTATTGTTGCAGGAAAAACGTTCAAGACTTTGGATCCTCGAACATGGGAAGTGATAGCATTGTTTGGGGTGATTCGTAGCAGATGGGGCGATTCTGAGAATCGTCGGGTGGTGGGGCGATTCTAAGAATCGCCGGGTGGGATGGGCGATTCTAGAATCGCCCCGCCACCACCTGGGTGGCGGGGCAATGCAGGGCTTTCTCAGATAGCCGCACCACCGGTGGCGGGGCAATGGCAGGGCTTCTCATAATAGCCCCGCCATTGCCCCACCACCCGGCGATTCTCAAAATCGCCCCATCTGCTACGAATCACCCCAAACGATGCTTACTGGGCATCCAAAGGGGATTTCAGAATAGGAGTTCCTCTTCATGAGGTGAAATTTATATATAGATATGAGTCAATAAGAATTATGGTATTTGATTCGTCCATGAAATGGGGATGAGCTAATTAATTTTCTTTGAAAAAATTGCAGGTTGGCATGCAAAGAGATCAAGATAGGCGGCCAAAACACAAAGCTTGTATGTAATACTCATATGCTATTACATTCATACGGTCACTAATATCCTCATTCCTTTAATTATGTTTTAGCGTTTGTGTTTGTTGTTAACATTGGGTAACTTTGCATGTGTGTGCAAATAATGTTGGAATCATTCCTTATTATTTTGTGTGGAACAAAGCTCTGGTACATCTCACTCATTCATGGTGGATTCTTCGGAGGGAATTATTGTTGTTACGAGGACACCTACATCCCCACAACTACAACTACAGCTGAGCCTCAAAAAGGAAGCACAGCTGTGACTTCTTCTGTTTAACAGTTGTTCTCTTGTAATCTATCATGATTTCATGAATGGATTTTGTGGTTACTGACTACAAAATTAATGCTTAAGAGAGAAAATCAGGTCTGGACTTGAGAGGAACTGTGTAATTATTTTGTGCAAACTGTAGGTTTAACGAGTTGGATCCAGTTTGTGTATGAGTTGCAGTTTTGTAATATGTAAATCATTGTTTCTTCTTATTATGGAAATATATGTTTCTCTTCAACTAAAATCTTTCTTATTTTCAAAGTTTATCATGAATAGACCATGGGTTAAATTTTCATTCAAATCATTTCGTAGATACATGTACTCATATGAGATTACGCTGGAAACTAAAATCAAGATCAGTCCAACTTTTTATATAACAGTGAGCAGCTGGTTGTCGTATTTTCAATTTTGCAATAGTCTGTTTCATGCAGGTGATGCTGCTTTCGTCAGTAGATATGTGGAAAAAACTTCTCGAGGAAATTGTCCGTGGATGTTACACCACCTATTACACATTCAAAAACCCCCAATTAGTTTTCAAAATGTCAGCAATTTTCTAGATTTTTAAGCTCCACCTAGAGCCTAAAGCTACTTATCCGTTTTTCTCCATTTTGTTCCCATTTTATCCTCATTATCCGTGATTGGATTATTATGTTTTTTATTAGAAGAATAAGTGCAAAATTTTTAGTGAGGAATCATGAGCTAGAGAAGGTTTACATTGAAGAATTGTTTTGTAGCATAAGCCATAAGCCATTTAAAACTTTAACATCCGTATAAAACATAGTTTTTCTGTAATTGAAGAATTTATAAAAAAATAAACCATTACTGTATATTTTTAGATCTGAATTTGTTTGATAGTAATTTCAAAATTTTGTAATCGTAAGTTAGTGTAAGATTTTTCAATCCACTATTTTAGACCACTAATGCCATTCCATTCATGCCATTTGACTTCATTATAGGCTAAAATAAGCACATGATGCAATAGTTAGTTAATTTAATGTCATTCCACTCATGCCATTTGGCTTAATTATAGGCTAAAATAAGCACATGATGCAATAGTTAGTTAACTAGTTTGTTGTACTTCATACTAAGTATAAACACTTATATGTTTTTTCACTAAAAAGTGGTTGTCTTCCTTCATACTAGGAAATAAGTTTTAATTAGTTTTGTTTACTTGGTACTAAGTATAAACACTTAAAAATGGTCGTATTCCTGGACACTAAGGGAAAAAACACTAGGATTTAGTAGGAATTTATTATAGTTAAGTAGTTTTTGTATAAGAATTGAGAGAACTAAGATGAAGGGATTTTATGTTTTGGTGTTTAATCATTTTTTCCTGAAATTTAAAAAATAATTGCTTCCAATCTTGCTGGTTAGTGTGTGTATGCTTGTGATTACCAATTCTACTCTAGAGCAAGGGCCACTCTAAAGAAGTGGTAATGCTAATTTTAAGTTATTTTTATGTGTAAATATATAAATATGTTTTCTTTCTATCCATATATATTTCAATGAATTCAAATTGTTATTTTCTAACTTAGGAAATATTTCATTTTTTTATATTTGTCATTTTTTATTTTTTTTGTAAAATAGCTATACTCTATTTTATCCACTATATTGTATTTTATATAACATATTCATACTGTATTTTATTAGATGTACCTTATTTTCTTCCCAGTGGTTATACCTTGTTTCTTTCAATAGCCCTTGCAATTATTTCATAAAAAGTAGTTGTAGTAAATTTATATAGCAACATTGTAGCCCTAGTAATAGATTTATTTTCTACACATAGTATATTTGTTGAATTGAATTTTTGCAGACATAAAAAACTAGTTTTATCATTGTAAGAATTTTTAATTGGTAAATTGATTTTAAACTATTGTACATATTAGTATTAACTGTTGACTAGTTTAATTGAGCCAATTATAGTATGTAATTACCTCTATATCAGTTGTTAATAATTGGTAAATTCACTTAGAAACAGGTAAACGTGAAATGAATAGCCAAATTGAAAGCTCATGACACAACATTGATATATAAAGTAGATTCTATATAAGAGATTGTGGGAGCTTGTCACATGCAATAGATTTGGATTATTGATCTGATCATTAATTCAATGGATGGTGTTTGACGTGAAGAGATTGAAATATGTTACTCATGAAGTAGATGGTGGGATTGAAAAAAAAAAAAAAACGTAGCACTGTTGATGTTGATGTTATGGTTGAGAACATGTTGAATTTATACTTGGAAAGAAAATTGATATTCTACCAAAAGCATTAATGTGTTTTTTCCTCATAAACAACTTTGTTTGGCACATAAAAATTTGGTTTTACAAGCATTTTTTTTAAAGTTTGAAAATTGACCCTAAAAAAAAATCATTGTTCCAGTATCATTACTTTTTCGTTTTGAAGCTATATTTTGCATGAAAATTTCGTAGTAAATTTCGTAGTCACTGCCATTTTTAAAACATGTTCAAAATTGACCCATAAAAAATAAAATCATCGTTCCAGTATACACACTTTTCGTTTTTAGCACTGTTTTTGATGTTTTTTCGGGGTTTTTTTGCCAGAGTTCCCATTTTGAGTTTATAGTTCCCGTTTCAAAGTTTACATTGTTAACCACTAAAACCATCCATAAATGAAAAGTACTTTTTGCCTGCTAATGTATATAATAATTGATCGATAAAGGGAAAAGGAAAGTGATCCTTCAAAGTTGCTTATTTCAATTCCCTGTAACCAATGCACACCCTCCATATACCATTTTTTTTAGGTACTATAACCAAAAGAGAAACCCATCGACTATCTGAAATTGGGTAAATGAAGTTCACATTGAGTAGTTTTTGGAGCTCTTCTTTTGCAATCTCCCTAAGATTTGGATTCATCCTTCTCTGAGGTTGTCTGATTGGTCTACTGTTTTCCTCGATATAGATATGATGGATGCAAGTCTTAGGGTCTGTTAAACACACATGGACAGCAAGAGAGATATGAAATATAAAACATGTAATTCAATTTTTATTAACACTTGATATACGTTTATAGTATAATGTGTGACTCTTGGGTTTCACATCCCAAGGTCCCTTGGACTCCTTTTGTCCATTCGGCTTCCACACTAACCCATTGAGGATTAGGTGTCCAACATTCCCCCCCTTAA
>APFE031486443.1:241410-287442 GCA_000404065.3 Pinus taeda
TGTGCTTGTTGTGGACAAGTTGTTCCCAAGGTCTGATGATGGGCTTGGGAAGTGTAGACTGAGTTTCTGCATCTGCATTTACAACTGCTACTTTATTTGAATGAACTATAACATTATTTTCTTGCTGTTTATGGGAGTCTGTTTCAATCTTCTGAACAGAAACAAGTTCAAAATGATGACTCCACTTGTGTAATTCTTCCTGTTGTAGCTTTGTCTCAAGCTGCAAAAACTCTATCTTTTCTTGTGCATTTTGTATACATTTTTTAATGTCAGCAATAATGTCTTTATTGATTATGATTGCGCTGTCAGCAGTGGATACGATTAGAGTTCTCAATAACTCTAATATTCTTTCAATCTTAGCCATTTTTCTTAGCAATGGGCAAATAAAGAGTGTGAGCAATTATGCAATCTCTTCTTCTACAAACAATATCAAGCCTTAATGGTAGGCTTTGGAGCAACTGCTAAGACCAACTTTCACATATACCACTTAAAAATTTGGCCAAAAATAGTGAGCTTAAACTGTTGGAGAGAAACTCAAAAGGTAGATTCCCAATGCAAAATGGTACATGTAAAGACATAAATAAATACTACCTCAACCTGTTTAAAAATTAAATTCATGTCCTTTTCATGAGAACCTCAACTGAAGCTAATCCTTCCTCGCCCACAAGGTGCAATTGGTATTTTCAGTGCCTTGTTTTTTTTTAATTTCTGTCAATCTACAACACTACCTTCTTGGAGCCAGATGCCATCGTTCAGGCATGGGCTTGCTGACAACTTCAATTTCCTGCACTTTATTTACATGAAGTAACCATAGTAAGCAAAATGCGTTGCTTACAAAGGAGCTGAAATATGAAGTGGATAAGGCTGAAGAAAGCAGTTATGGTTCAGGTCTTCGCTGTCTCCCAACAATCCTAGATTCTGATCAAATTGACTCATCTGGATTGGGCCATAGTGTCAATGGAGAATTGCAGTATGGCAATTCATAGAGCAACGGTATTGACCACGGATTCCTTGAAAAAGAATTAATGATGCATCTAATATTTCAAAACAGGACTCTCTTCCAAAAAAGGCGAAGAAGAAGAAACTTAAGACATAGATTTCAATCAGCAGTTAGACAGAGACTGAGCAGGTGCAAAACACTCAGCAGAAATAAGATGCTTATGGCAGTCATAAATTCTTAAAAATCCCATTCTATCGCTAACATAACATAGCTGGAAATGGACAAATAAACCAATAAAGTGAAGGCAGTTTTCAGCGGCGTACAAAGAGGCTTCTCAACCAGTCCATCCATGGTGCCGCCTAATCTACATGCCTCCCGTCTTTGTGTTTTTCTCCGTTCTGGAACTCCCACTTCCACTTGGGTAATCTCCTTAGATTGTCTCCATCAACAAAGACCAACTTTGCAGGACCTTTGCGATCTTCAAATAAAATACCAAACCTTGAAAGAAAAGATGATGGCAATCCTTCCTTACGAAACCACTTGCCAACTGCATTCCTACCCACAAATACAGAAAATATTTTGCTGGACAAATCTACTTTCTCATTTTCACATCTAATTTCTTTGTTCTGAGCGAGATCTCCCATAAACACTGCGACCGTGAGGAACAGAAAAACTGACAGCAGAAAGGCTGCTGGCAGTGCAAGAAGTATTACGCAATGCCTGCATTGGTACCACCTCTAATGATAAATGCAGATGCTTGACACATGCAAGGAAGTGTAAGGATGAGCAAGAAAAGCTCAAACCTTGGAATGGATAGTGCTCCTCGTAGGGATGTTTTTGTTCGCCACTTAAGAAAGACAAGAATCAACATGTGCAGAACAATTAAGGCACCTCCAACAACACCAAGACAGAACATATTCATCCCAAAGTCCTGCCATCCTGTGTACTTTTTTTCGACACGTACAAGTTTTACTGCTGATAAATTTTCACTTTGATTCACAAAGTACTGAAGGCATTCACTCAATTCCAGAGCTGGACCATAGGTATGCTCTCTTTCCGGAAAGCCTTCACCAATACGTGAAAGCCTTCACCAATACGTTGCGGACGGAAACGGAAATGGTTTCCATATCCCCGATGGTGCCCGAATTTCATTTCGCCTCCATGATAATGATGGAATCCGGTCCCAAGGTGGCCAAACCTACAACCTTTTCTTCCTCCTCTCAGGAAAATGGAATACCTCTCTCTTTATGTCAGAGTTTCGAATGAAATCTGCGCACCTAATACCTTCCAGAGATCGCCCCCAAAAAGTTATTCTTCAAATCAGGTCGTCGGGCTTTCATTTCAAGCTCTCTACAAGAGCAGCATGGGTAGGTAACACCATTCAACGCACAACATTCAAAACTCAAACGTTGTTTATGCCAAACGTTATGCAAACAGTGTGCCACAGCATTCAAGTTTAATGGCTATTCAAACACATTTAGTAACGCAGGTGAGAATAATCAGGTGAATTGTCAGACAGTAGAGGCGCAGGTGTAATGACGCTCTTTTTTTAAACGTTTATGACAGTCAGAGAGCGATTATTGTATTCAGAAGAACAGGCGGGTAGAATTAATGGAGCATTACAGGTAATGAAGACTAGGCCAGCACTATTCAAGGTAGCTCAGACCAGTTGCTCAGGGAATAACAACATCTCATTTTTTTTTAACTAAAGGATAAACCCTGAGAAAGAAAACTACACAGGCCACACATCATGGCTCTGATACCATGTTAAACACACATGGACAGCAAGAGAGATATGAAATATAAAACATGCAATGCAATTTTATTAACAAGAGATTTACATTTACAATACAATGTGTGACTCTTGGGTTTCAAATCCCAAGGTCCCTTTGACTCCTTTTGTCCATTCGGCTTCCACACTAACCCATTGAGGATTAGGTGTCCAACAGGGTCAATACATTTCATATCAGTATACTACCATGCAAATGTAGCAAAATGTTTTTGCAAGATTTTGGTTAGATCTTCTTGTTGTAACTTTTTCCAAATTTTTGTTAATATTCAATGTTTTGCCTAGAAAAATTTCAACTACAGAGCTACCAAACTCTTCCATAGAGTAGAGAGACATTTTCCTCAATGACAAATATTCAATAGCAGAATCTAACTGGTGGTCATATTCTAAAGATATTTCAAAATTTTCTAATGTATTCAAGATTTGACTATCTTCACTAACTTCAGAGAGAGTAAAGACAGGTTGTATAGTATCTTCATCGTCGACCCATTCATTTTCTCCTAGTTCTGTAATTTCTTTTGCTAGAGAATACAAAGTGAATTTCTTCATTGAACTACCATCAGAAATGTACATGTCCCCAGATCTACAACTGATAAAAGCATCAGTTGTGGCTAGCCAAGGTCTTCCTAAGATAAGTGGGTGCCCTCCTAGATTAATTTTGGGAGTCAAAATCATGAAATCTACTAGATATTCCCAAGAATCTAAGGAGACTAAAATATATTCTAGTACACCATCTGGTTTGATTACCGATCTATCTGCAAGTTGCAGTAAGGTAGGTGTAAAAAGAAGATTAGAAATTTTAAGTTGTTCCATAGTCTGTCTACTCATAATGTTTATAGCAGCCCCTAAGTCAATCAATGTATTTGGAATTTCTATCCCATTTATGTGTGTTTTGACAATTGGACTACCTAGATCCACATATTTCTACATGGTAATCTTTCCATCATGATATCTGCAATTTTTCCTACCAGGTAGATTCTTTTTGTATCTCTTGGTTTCCTACCTGGTCTTTTGAAACTCAACTCCTTTATGATTTTTGCTAGAATATGAATCTCTCTAATGAATTGTAGCAAGGGAATCTTGATACAGACATTCTTTAATGCATCTAGGAAATCATAGTCAGGCAACAAGATTTGTTTTTCCACCCCTTTGTCAATTTGTAATCTTTCAGGGAAAGGAGGTGTGGATGAAGATGCAGGTTGCTCAACTATAGGAGTTGTGGGGGTTGACTCTTTTTGTTTTTATTTTTGAATGGTTGGGTTTTTAAGGGATGCCTCTTCAAAACTTTTATTGACTTTCAGAGAATACTCCTCAGAAGCATCTTGCTCTTGAGCCTCTATAGAAGGTTTTTCCTTTTCTAAAATCCTACCAAATCTAAGTTGAAAATCATTAAAATCTAGAGGAACAATCATGTTGGTAGGAAATTGTTGTCCTTCTACCATGTAAGCATTCTCAGGGTTTTTTTTTGTTGGGATTTGGTAATGGCTGGGCTAGCAGTTGATTTGGCTTCTGTTGAAATGGAAGCAAGAGTTGAGGATTTTGATTTTGTTGGGGAGGTTGTTGTTGTGGAAATGGCAATGAACGTTGTGGGCTTTGATTTGGAAGTTGTGGATTTTGTTGTTGATTTTGTGGGATAGGATAGCCCTGAAAAGATGGAAGATATTGATAAAATTGAGCAAATCTCCCATAAGGATTTTGTACTCCTTGTGCCCATGATTGAGATTGATACTGATTTTGAGGTTGGGGCCAAGGTTGTTGCCAAGAATTCCAATTTGGTGGGGGATGAAAATTCATAGGATTGTTAAATCCTTGATTTTGTTGCCCTTTCCAAAGCCTTCTTGAAACATAACAAAGAGATTCTACTGAATTTGGGTCCTCCTGAAAGACAGCTTTGAGTCCTGGGATTGAAGGACAATCCTTGGTCTCATGACTTTCTGAGAAAATCATACATGTTTATACAACTTTTGCATCCAAGGGACATTGCCTTAGAGCATGTTTCTTTCTACATTTTGGGAAAAAGATGGCTAAAGCATCAGCTTCTATTTTCTGCTTGTTTTGTATTTTGAGGGTGTCTAGCTGTTCACTAAGGCTCCCTAAAATGTCAGTTTTGAATTCATCAAGCATATTGCAGATCTTTGCTCTACTTACTGATCTAGTTGTAGATTTGTTTGCTCTAATAAGAGAAGGATCTCTAGGCCCTTTTCCAGTTTTAAATTTTCCCCTGGAGAGATGGACACATAAGTCTACAATGTCATGTAGTGGAAGTTGAGAAATGTCTCCCTTTCCCATCATGTTTAAAATATCTATCCATTAATCTCTAATGGCTTTCAATAAAAGGGATTTCAAGGTTTCCTCATCTAAATTGTTCATTTTTTCTCTCTTTAAGTTGTATTGAAATCTTTCAAGTAAATCCTCCAAGTTCTGATCTTCTTTTTGCATCATTTTGAATACCTCATCCTTATGATTAGTGGGTATACAATAATCCAAATATTTATCCAAAAATGTTTGCTTCATATCATTCCAAGTCCTAATAGATTGAGTGACTAATCCCATCAACCATTTCAGAGCTGCCCCTTTCAATGTTGAAGGAAACAATTTGAGTTTTTGAGAGTCTTCTAGATAATCATAGGTTCGGCATAAGACTTCAAACTCAAATAGAAATGTCTTAGGATCCTCACTTCACAATTCATAAAAGTTTGGGAGGACAGATGGTGAAATGTTTTTCATTGTTCTATGGGTTTCCTCGTCAACTATAGGGAATCCAAATGAGTTATCTCCTCCCCTATTTTCCCCATTATTACCTCTACTTCCTCCATTGTTACCTCTACCACCACCTCTATTGTTTCCTCTACCTCTACCTCTACCCCCTCCTCCAAATAGTGAAAATTCTCCATCTTTCACTTCTTCTGCCATAATAGTTTCCTCAGAGTCTTCTGGTTCTTCTATTAATGGCTGATGAGAGAGAGTCTCTTCTTCTTCTTCTTCTCTGGGTGATTCTACTTCTTTTACTGCAATATGTTCCCCTATAGAAGTAAAGAAGGGTTCTTCTCCTAGGTCAGATTTAGTAGATAGTGTGGGAGAATCTTCTAATTTAGTTGCTGACCCTTGAATTCCAGGAATTCTAAGGCTGGGAGTATGAGTCTGGGATGGAGGTGTATCTTGTCTATGCCTTGAGGTAGTTGGAGTTGTAAAAATTGAACTCTTGGCCCTAGCTATAAACCTTCCCCTAGAATCTCTTGCTCTATGCATGTCATTTTTTTTTATTTTTTTAAATGAATTTTTAATCAGGCTAATAATCCTTTTTCTGATCTTCCAGATCACACTAGGTGCAAGAAGAGAGCATACTCAAGAAATTATTAAACTAATAATTCTCTTTTCTGATCCTCCAGATCACACTAGGTTCAAGAGGAGAGCATACTTCAAGAAATTATCAATTTTTCCCTCTTTTTTTTTAATGCAAGAGATAGGCTACCTAGTTACACTTCCTCGGCAATGGCGCCAAAATGTTTAGTCAATTTAGTGTGTCTTAAATTGCTACATTAATTATCAATCCGGGAGTTGTAAACTGATGAAGTGTGGCCCACTGTATGTGCAAGACAACCTATTTCTTACTTTATTATTTTCAGTTTTTATTTTGTTTTTGGGGTTTTTGTTCTTGTCGGTCTCCTAAAGTGTCTAATGCAAATGAAAATCCTATTCTAAGGTCTCAAGAATAATTTTAAAGGTCAAGTATGGATGTAGATTTTAAGACAAGGTTTATGCCTCTTATGGTAATTTCCAAACTTAGCACCTCAAAGATCTCAAAACATGTTATTGATAAAATCGGGACTTGAACAAAAGTGTAAATATGCAGCTACTTAAATCAAGCAAAAGATGAAGTACTGAACATAAGGTTACTGTCTCTGCTGTCCATTTAATTACAGAAATAAAATCTAAATTACCGCACTCAAAACCAAAAATAAAGAAGCTGGAAACTAGTCACTAATTTCATCCATAATTCCGATATTTCATCAATTAACTTCTAAAACGGGGTTAATCTAAAGACATCGGAAATAATGTCATATGGCATGAAAGAATGACATTTAACCTATCTACTTTCAAACTAATGAAAGCAAAATCAATTACTTCACCTACAATCTGATAGCTCGCTAATTAACTTCTAAAACGGGGTTAAGCTAAAGGCACCGGAGATAACGTCATGTACCATAAAGAACTGATATCTAAACTGTCTACTTGCAAACTAATGAAAGCAAAATCAAATTACTTCACTTATAATCTGATAGCTCACCAATTAACTTCTAAAATGGGGTTAAGCTAAAGACACCGAAGATAACGTCAAATAGCATGAAGAACTTGATATCTAAACTATCTAATTGCAACCTAATGAAAGAAAAATCAAATTACTTCACCTACAATCCGATAACTCACCAATTAACTTCTAAAACGGGGTTAAGCTAAAGGCACCAGAGATAACGTCAAGTAGCATGAAGAAATTGATATCTAAACTAGCTAAAAAGCAGTAAACTAATCTCATTGAAATCAAAGCATAAAAACTGGAACTAAAAGCTAAAGTACAGCAGAGGAAGCAAATCTTAGATCACCTCTTGATGCAAAAACTATATTAAAAGGCTCGAGCACAACCTATCCTGAAATCACTGATCAGTGTTAGTGAAAAATATAACAATGCTGCAAAATCATGTATAGGAATAAAAATGATTAATACCATAAATGAATTATGAGAAATGTACAATGGAAATAAGAGAAAACACACATGGAAACTATACAAAAAAGAAAAACAAAACCTCAGCCAGCAGGGGCCCTCTGCACAGCCTTTGGTTAATACACTGTCACCCCAAAACCACACTTTAAACAGTCATAAGAAAATAGAGTTTTTGTATTGCAAAACAGAGAATATGTCTTCTCGTTACAACAGCAAGACTAATGCTAAACCAATAGCATCAAGGCTAACATCAAGACTAATTACTTGCATTTGCAAACGCTTTATTTATAGAGGAAAATAGATAACTGTTGTTTGGAGAAAAATCTTCAGTAGAGGACACGTAAACAGGACAGAACCCGTAAGTTCAACCTCTTGGTTGCCATAAACATTAAATCTACAAAAGGTGGGTGTTATATTGCATCATGGAGACGGTCTGCAGCTGGAAAAAGTGGATCCATGAACTTAGGAATGGTCTTAGACTTTTTTCACGTGCTGGAACAGAGACCTAATGGACGTACGACTCTTTGTTGACCATCCTTTGACCGATGGCTTTCTTCACGAATTCGGCTGAAAAAATAGGACCTTGTCCATGTGTAGAACATTTCTGAGCTGCCCACGTGCCTCGTTTGTCCTGCTGACACCTGTAACCTATAGAACAATGAAAACAGTTGCAGAATTGCAAGTCAGCTGTGGAAAGTGGCTACATTTCGTAGCTAATGAATAAAATCTAAATCAAATAGCACACACAAGGATATAGTTTGAAAACCACTTAAATGCACTCCTAAAATCAATATGTAACACTCTTTGATAGCTTATGAGGCACTGATGTGGGAAAATGGAAGAGAAAAGGTTTAGAAAAATATGTAGAAGAGAGGTAGTTCTGGGGCTCAACAGGTTGCACTAATTGGATCTTTCAAAAATTTAAATGGATCATGAGACAAGAGAAATGTAAGATTCAGTATAAATTAAGGAGAAACTAAGAATTCCTTAATTTGACTTCAGCAGAAAACATGTAAATTACTAACAGCCAGAATAGGGTGCTCTGTGTAACATATCCTATTCATCACAATTTTTGTTAAGTAATTAAGATTTTTAGAAATAATAGAGAAATAAAGCTATGATCAACCACATAAACTGAAGAAAAACATCACCATTTGGTACACCACATGAATCCTATAAAAATGACCTTGTATTATTGATGCGTCCAGCAACTGGGAAATTACAATTTTTTGTAGAGGAAAATTATATTCAAAAATAAACCCTTAATACTTCAAACTCTAAAGTATTCATACGAATAATTACAAAATAATTACAAAAAACATTGTCTCAACCGACAGTGTATTATTAGCATAATTCTAAACAAAAAAATTGATCTTTACCTAAAAGATAGGTGAGGTAGACAGCTGCACGAAGAGGTGGATCTGTTTTGGTGTATTCGGTTGATAAATCAACCTAAAACTGTGCTACATTGTTAGTTGTACTGGCTGTTGTGCTGGTTGTTGTGCTGGATATTGTGTTGGCTGTTGATTTTGATGCATCTGAATTACCTTTTAATCTAGTAAATCACAAAGTTCTTCCCACCTTTTTTCATCTGGTATGGTTAATTTAATTACCCTCCGATAAATCTCATCAACCTCAATATATTTGGCAAATGTTGGTTTTACCGGGAAGACATGTTTTACCTCATTCTGGATATAGAAGTCATTTTTCATAGTCTCTAAGAATGCTCTTGTTGTCATGTTTCCTTTTATCCCATTGAATTTGATGTTGCTTCTAGCCACTTCCTTCATCTTCATAACATAATCTTCTTGAGTTATCATCTTATCATTAATCACATATATGTTGGGCAATCCTTTTTGAATCAATACTTCAATCCTATTGGAAAACCTATTTACACCCAGCTCTATTGTTTCACACCTTTCCTCCAATTTATCAATGAGATTTCTTTTAGTCAAAACTTTCTTGACTTCCAAGATGGTGGCAGTCCTGTCACTAATTCATAATTTTTCAAGTTCATATTTAGTCTTGGAATTCAGGAATTTGATGATATTGGAGGCTTCTAAAGGCATGTCTCCCAGCTTTTCCCTTACCTAAACAATGGCTTCATTGGCCTTTTGTATCAATTCTTTCTGTTCAAAAATAATTTGGATACATGGCCAAATCTCATTCATAGAATCCATAAAACCCATACAAATGGTTTCCTTGGCTTGGGCCAAGGTCTAATCAATTGATGTATCCTTCTCCACCTTCTATTCTTCTAGAGGTTTGAGCTATCCTTGCAATGTCTTAATTTCTTCTGACTGGATTGACATATTCTCCAGTGTCTTTGTCACTTGTTCAACGCTTGTAGTTTGAGTTGAAGAAGTTGTTGTAGTTGTTGTTCCTGTAGCTAGGAGCTGAGTAATGGGTATGGCATCCAAGGGGACTAAGGCCATCCTTTGACTTTGATCTTTCTCTTTGATCATTTTCTCCATTTCTGCCTCCATTTGTCTAATTGGAATATTCTTCTCTATGACTAGTTTCATCATGTCAGCCTTCTGTGTTTTATTTTTTCAGTGTCTTTGGCCAAGGGATCCTCTGTGGCTAGCAGTTTCAGCTACTTTCTCAATGTTGCAATGTCTAGATTTTTCTTCTTGATGATCTCCTCTGCAGCATTTATATCCTTAGGATCATATCCTATCTTGATTACCAAATCTTCCAAAGATTTGATCCTATTGTCCTTTGCTAAAGAATACACACTTTCCATTTTCAACTAGGACTGAATGTTGGCATATGAAACTTGCAGCTTAGACAATGACATGGTAGTTAATGTAGAAGAAATCATCTCACCAGTCTATTTATGCATCTCCATTTGATCAATGGGATGGATATCTTTGGTGCTGAATTCAAATGTAGTACTCTTGTAATCTGTTGATGTCTTTGGATGTGGAATCTTGGCCTCAAGGAAGGCCATCTGCATTTTTCCCTGCTCTGTGTCGAAAAATGATAAAAATATACTCTGTGAGCTTGAGGTCTTCTTCCAAAACTGATTGTAGGTGTTGTTCTTAAGAATTTCATTCTTAAGTTTGATCTCTCGTTACTTGTCAAAAACACTCTTTTCCTTCTCTCCTTGGACATTCTGTGAATCCATATCTATATCTCTTTGACCTTGTGATGCTGAAATTCCAATAGGAGATGTATCAAACTTACTACTTGAAGGTGGTGAGTCTCCAATTATAATGGCAACTTGTTCTTCTATTTCCTTTTCTGCATTTGTCCTAGGAGTGATCTTTTCTCTCTTCTTGTAACTGATTCTGAAGTCTTTGGCCTCACTACCTGTTGTTGATGATGATCCCTCCTCTCTTTGTCTTTTACTTGTTTTCTCCTGAGGAGTAGCAGTCTGTAAATTGGAAGTAGAAAACAGTTCTTCTTCAGCTTCTTGCAATGTATTCTCTGCCCACTCTAACTTATTTTCATACTTTTCTATCTCGGGCCTTGAGGTATGGATATATGGAGTATTTTTTTTTTCTACTCTCAACTTGGAAATAATACCCCAAGGGTCATAAGACCAAGTGAAACTCAGGCTGAATTTCATCTCCTTAAGAATTTTTTCTGCTTCTTCTCTTGTTGTCCTGGTATTTCATATGAATGGGCCCACCTGTGTCTTTATGCGAAATTGCGGCTTCTTCTGTTCCACCATGAAGTGAATATCATATAAATTTAACATTTGTCTGATGTATTCCAGGGAAAAAATCCTCATTGGGAGGTATTTTGGAAGTTTATATGGTGCTAATTCGCATCCATAAACTCTGATTTCTATATAGTTTTGGTATAAATACCAATCTCGAGTCTTGGCCTGATTTGTCAAATGCAACACCCTTTTGATGTCTTCATTGATTTTGGGTTGTGTGGAACTACTTAGGATGTTCATATCTGGTTGAACAAACTCCTCAATGAACTGTTTGTATGAGAATTCTTGTTGCTCTTTCATGACTAATGAAGTCCAAAATATCAAAGGCTATTGGTTTCCCTCATCATCTAGCTTCTGCATAGAAAAACTGAACTTGTTTTATTGATAATAAGGAAACATGTAAATTATAATTGAAGTGTAATTAAACACTTGCTCTGTTGGAAATTTCAGAAACTACTCATGGATGTTATCAGCCAAGAATTGATTGAAATTAAACAAAATGGATGGTTTGTTATCTGTGGAAAAGATAGAAAGGAAGCCTAGAATGGGTTCATATACCCACTGTTCAGAATAATAACCCAAAATGTATGAAATTATGGTTATAATATGTTTAGCTTGATTAGGGAAGACTGAGGAAGGGTATGGAGGATTCTTCTTTGGTATTTGGGCATTTTCAGGTAATGGCTCTGGCAGCAAAAATCAAGCTTCTGATAGAATTGGGTGAGGGCTTCTAAGGAAAATGAGGCATTGTTTTCATAGGGGGGCTAGAATCATCTCTTTTATGGATTGGGCAGTAATTGTAAATAGGATAACCAGATGGGGTCATAATGGCTCTTTGGCTAGGGATATAATAGGCTTGGCATGTCCTAGTGAATTCAGGGGCCTAGAAGGTCAAAGGGAAGATATGATGAGGGAGATTGGATTTCCAAAGCCCAATTTCATTTGTTCTGTCAGCATGTTTATCCTCTAGCGAACAATAGAGTTCTAAAAAATCACAGTCGCACTGTGTTTCACTGATCCTATAATCCTTATCAGCTAAAGGAATGTGATCTAAATCTATGGAGGGAGGGGTTAATGGATTGATAGGTTTCTCCTAGTTTTTGCTCTTTGGAGGCATCATTAGATCAATGAAAGATAATAGTAATTGAAAGGAAATCTTACGAGGAACAGTTTGAGGTAATGAGTTGTTAGGGGAAGGACGCAGAGCGTTGCCAATTTCGATCTGGTCTGGTTCAACAAATGCTTGGAAAATGGTCGCTTTGAAGAAATTGTGAATTACAAGGAATAAGCAGTGAAAGGGAGAAATAGGATGGTTCGAAATCTTTTAAAGGTAGAGAGGTAATTTATGTTGGAAGTTTGGAATGGGACTATTAAAGGTTGAACGGTTACCCGAAAAGGAAAATTGAATGCTCAATGGTAATTATGTTTGGAGAGCATTTAATTCGGTAACGACTATGCAATGTGGTGCAAGATGAGTGGCGGAGGTAATGGGGTAGAGACATGGTTGAGCAAATGAGGGGAAGGCAGTTTTGGAGGGGGTCGAAGGCGATAAGCAGTATCAAAAGGGGGGGTGTGAAATAAGCAGAAGGTGCCATGTATGGATGGGGCCCGGCGGGAAAAACTGCTTTTTCGGAGAGGGGGGACGAAAAAAAACGAGGATCGTGAATTGTGAGGGGTGGAGAATCCCGATGTTCTGATAGCGACGTCCTTTAACCATATACGATAGAACAAGCTTTTTCCATATGCACCTTTAATTTCTTACTTTTGAACTTACGATAAATTTTGAAATATGAAATATACAGAAACACTTTATCCCATTGTTCATTTTTTATTTTTACAATCTCTTTGAGACTTAGGGAAAAAAGGTACATAAATATATTTATAAGACCAACTATTTATGCCTACCCTTTAACTAAACTAACATTTTTATTTTTCTAAAGGGGTGCACTTAGACTAGCAAACCCATATTATTTCTTTTATGAAAAATGAAAAAACTACTTAATCCTATCCCTTATTTCTCGTATTGATTTAGATTAAACAGTTGAATCAATGTCATTTTCTACCTAGCTACTAATTTTCCAAGATGAAACTGTTTGGCAAATCTTTGTTTTCTAGTCTAATTTTCAAAAATTGAAAACATGTTTAACCATGATTATATTGTATGATTAAACAAATCACTAGTCATTGTGGCATTTTAAACAAGTTGCACACAACCTTTATTTATTAATCATGAAGAAAACTATCTATCAGTAGTGGCATTTAAATTTGCAACACTTTCGGTATTTTTTTTTGTTTTGATGGGGTTAAGTATTTTATTTTTTTTTCAATTTTATTGTTTTCCTCTTCTTCTTTTTTTTCTATTTATTCCCTCTTTTCATTTTTTATTCTATTTTTTTCTTTTATTTGGAAATCATTTGCAGATTGACAATTATTTACAATAAGATATTTCTGAAATAAAATACTCAATCACCTTGAGATCCTATAAATTATTGGACCCTAACAGTGGCTCCAACTGGGGATGGCACTCTCCTTGTGAGGTGCCAAGAACATTTGATCAGTATCCTTGATTGTTCCATTTCAGCAATATCTACTTCTGATTTCTCTTATTGTTGGAATAATTATGGCAACATATCAATTGAATCTTAGGGCCTTCTTTGTGGGCTTCAACTTCTATCAATCAATCACCCAATCAAAATAGTAAAAACAATGATATTTACAATGATTTGATGTAAGAAAAACTTTACTGCTAAGAGAAATAATGCTTTAGCATTATACCATTCACAGGTCCACCAGGTATTTTTGTTCCATCTAGGAGTTTGAGGGAAAATGCATTGTGTCCTCTGAAAGCATAAAGGATATAAGGTCCTATCCATAGATTGTCAAATTTTCCATGCTTTCCTTTGTCCTCTCTTTTGGAATCCAATTTTAAAACTCTGCCACACAAAGTGAAATCATCTTCTTTAGTTCTTTTATCAAAAATCTTTTTGATATTCTCCTGAATTACTTGAGCTTTATTGTAGACTTCTTCCCTAGATTGTTGAAATTAAATAGTTTGATCAATCCTCCTTTGGATGTCATTGGGCTCAACCTACAAGTCCTGAATTATCTTCATAACTGGCACTCCCAAAGAAGATGGAAAACCAACATCCATCCCATAAACCAATTGGTATGGTGGCATGCCAATTGATTTCTTTGTTATGAGTCTATCAACCCAAAGAGCATTTATTAACTTGTTGTGCCATGACTGTTTGTTCTCTTCTAACAAATTTTTAATAATGTTGAACAGACTCTTATTTGAAGATTCAAACAACCCATTACCCTATGGGTAATAAGAAGTTGAATGTCCCAAAGTAATATGATATTTATTGTAGAATTCTATCAATTTCTTGGATTTAAAAGTTGTATCATTATCTATAACGAGCTTGTTGGGGCAGTGAAATCTAGACATGATATTGGTTTCTAGAATTTGATAATAACAACATCAGTAGCTAATCTGGAAGGTGTGGCCTCAATCCATTTGGTGAAGTAATCGATAACTAAGAGGATCCATTTATGTTGGACAGAGGATGGTGGATGGATTTATCCAATGAAATCCAATCCCCATTATTGGAAAGGGCTTTCAACAGATATGGGTTTTAAAGGCAAAGGCAATAGTTTTCTTTTTCCCTCAAATATTTGGCACTTGTGGCAAGAGGTTACCTTCTTAATAACATCAAGGAAAAGGGTAGGCCAGTAAAAACTAACTCTAAGGATCTTGCTAGCAGTGGTTTTCCAGTATAGATGTCCACCGCAATCACCTTCATGGAATTCATACATTGTTCTTTTTGCATCATCTTTCAATAGACACTTTAGTAAAACACCACCAACGTCTTTCCAATATAAAACATTATCTATGATGCAAAATTTCACTGCTTTTAATTTTAGAAATCTAGCCTTTTGTCTTAGTTAAACTAGGAGGAGCATTTAAATTGAATATAAAAAAATGAGGTCTACATACCAGGGTGAGGTCATAAAGCCCTCATCTAATTGTGGAGTCACTTGTTACTTTTGATCATTTAATGCAGCTACAAAGTTGATATCCAATGCATTAAAATTAGACTCGGCCATCAATTTGGCTAACCCTTGTCCTTTAATAAGCTTGGTGGGCTTGATTTCTATGTCATACTCAAGAATGATGGCAATCCATATGCCTCTTTTACTATCTGGTCCATTTTGGGTTAAAATATCCTTGACCACAACATTTGGTACATAAGAAATAATGTAAGAATGGAGGATAGACACTCTGAAATATTTGATTGCTTTAATTAATGCAAAGGCTTGTTTTTCCATTATGTTATATTTTAATGCAGCATCCCTTGAAGCCTTGCTGAAAAAGGCAACGGGTTGTTCAAATCCACCATTGTTTTTCTGTAAAAGAATAGCTGCAACAGTATGTTCAGAAGAAAATGAGAAGATTATAAAATCCTTAGTGAAATCTAGACTAATTATGACTGGTGCTTTTGCCAATTCTTGTTTAACTTGGTCAAATGATTGCCTAGCCTCAATGTTCCATCTGATTTTTGAATCTCTTTTTAGCATATTCGTTATGTTTCTGAGGAGTTCTGAAAGGTTTGGGATGAATCTCCTTAGGAATTTTATTCTGCCAATGAATGATTGAAGTTCCTTAATGTTTCTAGAATGGTTGATATTTAAAATAGCTTCAACTCTTTTGGGATCCATTTTAATACCTTCCTTAGAGATGATATGACCGAGAAGTTTTCCCTCTTCAAGGCCAAAAAGTGTTTTCTTAGGATTTATTGAAAATACAAACCTTCTACATTTCTCAAATACTCTTCTCAGATGTAACAAATGTTCTTCATTGGTTTTAGAATAAACAGTAATGTCATCTAGATAGATCACAATAAACCTACCAATTTCATCAAAAAAGGCAATATCCATTGCTTTTTGAAATGTGGCTCCAACATTCATTAACCCAAAAGGAATCTTTACATACATGAAGGTACCCCATGGAGTAGTAAAGTTTGTTTTATCTTGATCATCAAGGTGAACTAAAGCCTGATTATAGCCTGAGAAATAGTCTAATAAAGAAATCCTAGAAGATCCAACTACCTTCTGTAGAATATGATCCATTTTTGGTAAAGGGTAGTTTTCCTTTAGGGAAACTTTATTAAGGTTTCTAAAATCTATGCATAATCTAATTTCACCTGTTTTCTTCCTAGTTGGCACTATATTGGAAACCCATTTAGAGTACCTAAGAGGGACTATGATTTTAGAGTCATACATTCTTTTAATTTCTTTTTCAATTAGAGGCATTAGCATTGGATTTATTCTTCGAAGATTTTGTTTAAATGGTTTCTGATCCTCTTTAATTGGAATTTTATGTTGTATGATATATGTATCATAAGTTTCTAGATCTTCATAGCTCCAGGCAAAAACATCACCGAATTCTTTGAATAAATCAATATATCTTTGTTTTTCAGTAGTAGGTTGGGATTTGGACAATTTTATGATTTTAGGCTCTTTTTCACTACCTATGTTGCACTCTTTTATTGTTGCCCATGTGGGCTCAATCTTAGGTTTCTTAGCCACATCATTAAAATCAAATAATTCTTCTAATGGAACTAAACCTCTAGGTAAAACATTATCCTTCAACTGAAGTGTTCCAAACTCTTCTTTTTCTGGATCTATCTCAATAAATTCCAATTTATTTACAACTTTATTTATGTGTATATTTACATTTGATTTTTCTAACTGCCTTCCTACATTAGAATGTACAACTATTTGATTTTCTAATTCAGACTCTAAGTCTATATATCATCTTTAAATTCATCCTTAGATTGCAGAAAAAATTCAATTTGTTTATCACTGCCAAACACTTGCCAATACTTCATATTATTTGTTACAATTGGTTGATGTTTCACTTCCACTGTATATTGTCAATTAGAGGAAGGAATTTTACAGGAGATGGCTGAAAAATCCATACTATTAGCCAAGATATTCGATTTCTAGGAATTGCAGAAAGGTCATATTCCACAAAACTCTCTAGAAAATCAAGCACAACATTTATGTATGCTCTTAATCTAGGGTGTTTAGCTGAATATTCTCCTTTGATTTTTTTTATGATTAACTCGGCATCCCCTTGAATGGAGATTCTCTTAGCACCCAATTTCTTCAACAATTGCAATCATAATATAAGAGCTTCATACTCGTCTATGTTGTTTGTACACTAAAAACTGAGTTTCTATGAATGACCCTCAGCATGATTGTTTTGTGTATTTGCAACCCACACTCCTGCTCGAGAACCATCTCTGCTACAAGAGCCATCAAAGCTCATGTTCCAAAGAGGTTTAGGAAGAGTGTTTTTTTCTATAGCTTGTGCTTGGTTTGGATCTATTTTAGAAATCTTAGTTTCTACTTTGATCACCTGAGTATTGATGTCTCCATCATTATAAAGAATGAAAGAGTCTAAATATGAGTGGACAGAGTAAAGAGGATAGTTGTGAGGCTTGTCTTTACTACTCACCATGAATTTCATCAAGGTTTCCCTATATAATCTTATTTTCTAACCAAACACTGGTATGGTGGCAAAGGTCATATCCATTTGTAGGGTCCCTTGTATCTTTTCTCCCCATGAGCGTGACAACAACATGCCATACTTAGGGGGTATATTTGCAACCACTATGTCCATTACCAAAATTTTGGCTAGGATTGAGCTAAAGTAACACATGGGTCTTTGATGAGACCTAGGCATCTCACTTTGCTGGAAACTAAGGAATATAAGTCTTTATAAGGTCTGATAATGTCAAGTCCTAGTTTTTCCATAACAGCTTTAGGCATTAAATTGTGGGAAGCACCTGAATCTAGCATAACATTATGGAGGATCTTATCATGAATATTTAAGCTAACATAGAATGGAGGAACACCTCCTTCCTGTGGTTTGCCTTCAACTTCTGGTCCTAATAAGAGTTCAGGTCGATCATCATTCAAATTAACAGATCCTGTGTTTCCCCCTATGTTTAGATCTTTCATCACTTGAGGTTTGTACATATTCTTGTTCATTAACTTTGTTATGGGAATATGAATTTTAATTTCGCTAGTTCATTCTCAATGTTGAATGATGTTTGAATCTTAATCAAGTTGGGAAAATCATATTGATCAGTAATTTATTTTGATGTAGATGCCCTTCACTAACTTGTGGTTGGGATATCAGTTTGACTAGTTGTGGAAACATTATCAACTATCTTTCTGGTAAGAGTTTCTACTTTCTTTTTACCTGAATAATCAACAATTTTCTTAAGAGAATTGTTTGTGGCCTTCCTAGTATCAGTTTCAAAGGATTTTTTAGCAGGATTCTCATACATTCTACTGTTGAGAGTGTCTGAATTATTTTTTTCTCCTAAGGTTGTACTGTCTATGAACTTCCATGATGGCATTCTCAAAACCTTGTTTATATTCATCTGATTCCATAGAGTCAAGTTCGGTTTGAGTTAGGAGGAAAAGTTCGTGCTCCTCTTGAGTGAGAAAAACATATTCATCATCAGTTATTCCCATCAGATTTATTTGACTGTCATCTAAACCTTCAATAATATTTCCCTCATCATCAATATAGTTTTCCTGAAAAGGAGGTTGGACTTGCTGGTCTGGATCCTTTTGCTCTCGTTGTTTGATTTGGGGAACATTTCTTCTGAAGTTTTGATTCCTATTTTGAGGAGCAGTTTGATTCCATTACCCTCACTAGATTATCAATTTTTTGATCAGAAGTAGAAGTGGAACGTTCTTCTTTAATGGTAACCCTACGTTCAGATTTTAGTTTGGCCTTCTTGGCTAAGATGTTAGCTTCAACTTTAATAGCATTAGCTTTCATTTCTTCCAAAGTCGTCAGGTCTCTCTCTCTAAGTTGATATTCCATGTCTACATCAAAACCATAAGGAAAATCAATTAAAGCTAGACCAAGGGAGGGTTTGGTGTCTGTGGGAATTGCATTGTAAACAATGTTAAACTGTTCACAGTATTCCTCCACCGTTTCATTGGGTTTTCTTTTAAGTCTTTTGTATTCATTTAGGAGTTGAAGTGGATTTTTCTTGATTTCCCATATAGCTAAGAAAGTTTGATGGAATGCCTCAAGTTTGGCTATACTTCCTGCAGGGAAACTCCTAAACCATTTTTTGACATCACCTCCAAAAATTTGAGCAAACAATCTCATATTTACATCGGCCTCGTCTACTTCTTGAAGGTCAAAAACATCATTCATTATGTCTACGTGTTGTTGAGTAGTATGAGAACCAGTGTTATCAAATTTTAGAATTTTTTATTGATAGTCTGTAGGCATAGCATTTAGTTGGCCTGGTAACACCAAAGGTTCATACCTATCTTCCATAACTGGTGTGAGAATCTGACTAGAAGATGGACCTGTAGAAGGTGTAGTTGTGATAACTACATGGATAGTAGGAACAATAGTTTGAGATATTATAGGTGAAAAAGTAGAGAATATAGAATGAGTAGGACTAGGGGGTTGTAGATTAATAGACTGGGAAGGCTGGGTCGACAAAGAAGCTGCTACAACTGTTAAAGCTGAAAATTCAACAGATTGTTGAATATAATCTTCTTCAATGGCTTGGTTCAAGATCGAGACTAGATCCTGTAATTTATCAAATTGTTGTAGGTATTGTAGACTCGGATCTAATTCAAGAGGTTGAGTTTGGGGCATATATGGTTGCAATATAGTTTCATAAATGGCAGTCTGATCTACAAAGCTCTCAAATTTTGATATGAACAAACTATGTTAGAAAGGAAAATCAAACTCTGTCTTGAATAATTTCAAACTTCTCACGAAGAGAGTTAGACATAGACAAAGGACTGTTCTCAGGAAGAGATTTGAACCTAGATAAAGGACTATTACTACCCTAACTCTCTTTAAGACTCTTATTTCTCACTAATTTCTCTGGATTATCTAAAAATTCAGCAGGGTTGGGATCTAGGTGAGCTCTCGTGAAAATTCTTTTAGGAGCCAAATCTATTGAAAACTTATCACACAACGAATAAAATCAAAACTAATAACACACTCAAATATATACAAGATTACAACCTTAGATCGTGTATTTCATTGTGATATAAGAGCTTTAATTTATTGAAATATTGATTGAATAATAGGGAATAATTATTTTTCAATTTAAAAAGTATTCTTCCTCGGTATGGTCACCACTATGTTGTCATTCTATAATTTTGAGGTTGAGGGAGTAAACACATAGGACATCATCAAAACTACTTTGGAAGTTGGGATCTAGCCCTACCAGCTTTAGAGAGGGATCTCTCTATAATGTTTAGGTTTGTTTTATGTGAATTTTAGGCTAGTTATTGTTGTACTGGTTGTTTTTTATTGGATTGTTTGGTTGATTAAATTGATATAATTCCATTGGGATATGGAGTCTAAATATTAACTGGATCTGCATCAAATTTTAGAGGAGTTTCACAGACAAAGCTAGGTTGCACTAATTAGTTCTTTCATAAATTTAAATGGATTATGAGACAAAAAAAAATGTATGATTGAGTAGAAATTAAGGAGAAATTAAGAATTCCTTAATTTGAATTCAACAGAAAACATGTAAATTACTAACAACCAGAATAGGGTGCCTTGTGTAACATATCCTACTCATCACAGTTTCTGTTAAGTAATTAAGATTTTCATAAATAACTGAGAAAGAAAACAATGATCAAACAAATAAACTGAAGAAAAACATCACCATTTGGTACACCACATGAATCCTGTAAAAATTTCCTTGTATTATTGATGTGTCCAACAACTGGGAAATTACAATTTTTTGTAGAGGGAAATTATATTCAAAAATCAACCCTTAATACTTCAAACTCTGAAGTATATATACGAATAATTACATCGTAAGGCGTTTCCCTTTGAAAACAACTCCCTAACTATTGTCATGTCAATTAGTAAACCGTCCATTCTATATGTTAGATGATTAGAACGTTTTCAGCCTTCCGATGATGTTAGGTGGAAGCTATTATCTGATAACTGATCTCCAGAATCGAAAGGGTTCATATGCTTGACATGCCATCACGGCAACCCTGCATATTTGCAAATTTACTCCTTCCATCGATTTTTCTCTTCGTGCAAAGCCACCTCAATCTGGAGCGCAAACCCAAATAGCACTGTCGGAAAAAAGGCCAGGGTCGATTCACAGGTAGTTGTCTAAACTCATTCAATTTTTCACTATTGTAGACTTAACAATGAAGCTCCGAGATTCTTGAGATTCTTGAATTATGAGAGTTTACCATCTACCCCCAAGTCTGAAAGGGAGATCCTTTCTTCATCATATTTGAAGGTTTTTACTTTCAATGAGCTCAGAAGTGCAACCAGAAATTTCCGTCGAGAAAGCCTTTTGGGTGAGGGTGGATTTGGGTCAGTGTTCAAGGGCTAGATTAGTGAGGAACCTGTATGCTAGAATTACAGTTACCAAGCCATCTACAGGCAAAACAATCTCGGTTGTAGCATGAATATGGCTCTGGATTTGAATGTAATCAGTTGCACGGCGTTATAAACAATTCTACAAAGCAGAATATACAGGAATATTCCATTGTCATCTCACTTCTATTTCATTATTGCTCTAGGGATTATAGTTGTTGTAGATCTAATTCTTGCGTAAGATGATTAAGTTGTTATAAAAATGTTTCCTTTTTCTAATTTAAATTCTTTATTTTATTATAAAATCACAGGGCAGCTAACGAAGAATTGATTGACAACCTTAACAGGAATAGATTTACATGATTCTATCGGGATTATGCACAATATAAGAGCAATGCAACCAAATTCTACAAGAATATCATCCCAAGGTGGCCACTCTGTCTCTATGGTCCCTCCTAGTGTTGATTAGAAAAAATAGCAGTGCTTATCCATATCTAAACCTGTAGCAGAACCTGACATAACTGGAGCTGCAGCAGATTCTGTTGCTTTTGTTGCAATAGCAAAATAAAATGAAGAGGGAAACATGATTGATCATTATATGGTGATAAAAATACTCATTAATCCACAAATAATTGTAACATTGACATCTTTACACAGAAGAAATAATAATATTCAAATGGACATGATGCCTAATTTGCAGGCAATTGACAGTAAGCATCACGCACCTAAAAATCCTTGCAATGTTGCCCAAGATTAGAGCCCATTAATAATGTCTAGATCCCATTAATAATTTCCAGACAGGAATATGCTGGCACTAATAATATTGGATGAAATTTACACTTGGGGTATTACATTTTATTAAGTAGATGGCACTGGATGTTATCATTATGATCATGGAGCATTTGATTACTTTTTGGTACTAGTTGTCTGCTGCAGAATGATTCGAGTTCCTTTATGGCATCCTGTTTCTATTTTTCTTGCAGACCAATAAGATAGATATTGATGTCAAGTTTTCATTTTCAGGTGAGACTGTTTCTTCCTGAAGATGCTCCATTGCAGTTTGGCGTAGCTAACCAAGACGATCTGCAGGCAAAGCAATCTCGGTTGTGGCATGCATATGGCTCTGGATTTGAAGGTAATCAGTTGCACGACGTTGGAAACAATTATACATAGTAGAATATACAGGAATATTCCATTGTACTTGTGACCACCTGGTGCTGCCCCCCCAGGGTATACAAACATAATTTCTTGCTCTTATATGGGATTTGGAACTATCACTCATATGTTCTGTTATGCAGCAATAAATGGTTAATCATATGTGTGGAATAAATTTCAAGACATTCAAAATGCATAAAGCAGATTAAAACAATGTCAATTATGGAGATTCCTAGATGCATATCAAGTACATTTTATACAGTCATGTGAATGTTTCTTCTTAATAAGGTCATTCGATTAGGATTGGTATTCTCAAATATTTTCTTTCCATTAGACCTCCTTAGTAGAGGGAGATTCGAGGCATCCCCAATTTTTATGTAAGGCTTTTAGAACAAAACAAGTATGTCTAAGATGGCATACAATCTGCACACTATTGGCCCTGACTTATTGTGACAAAACTAAAAACTTAGTGCTTTCTTATTTTGTGGTTATGCGATTCTAGTAAAGTAAATTTTAGATTCATTCCAATTTTTAGGACAACCTTACGACATTGAAACTATGCACACCCCATAACAATACACTATTTTTAGTTGGTTTATCACTTATTTTATCCATATCTCTCACTTATTTTATCCAGTTAGGTCTGGATGTCATTACTTTTGGATTAAATATGTTGTTGTTTTTTTTAAGTTTTCGTACTATTGTCTGCTGCAGAATGATTTAGGTTCCTTTATGGCATTAGCTCTCTATTTTTCTTACAGACCAATAAGATAGATATTGATGTCAAGTTTTCATTTTCAGGTGAGACTGTTTCTTGCTGAAGACGCCCCATTGTAGTCTGGCCTGGCTTACCAAGACCATCTACAGGAAAAACAATCTCGGTTGTAGCATGAATATGGCTCTGGATTTGAATGTAATCAGTTGCAGGGCGTTATAAACAATTCTACAAAGAAAAATATACAGGAATATTCCATTGTCATCTCACTTCTATTTGATTATTGCTCTAGGGATTATAGTTGTTGTAGATCTAATTCTTGCATAAGATGATTAAGCTGTTATAAAAATTCTACCTTTTTCTAATTTAAATTCTTTATTTTATTATAAAATCACAGGGCAGCTAACGAAGAATTGATTGACAACCTTAACAGGAATAGATTTATATGATTCTATCGGGATTATGCACAATATAAGAGTAATGCAACCAAATTCTACAGGAATATCATCCCAAGGTGGCAACTCTATCTCTATGGTCCCTCCTAGTGTTGATCAGAAAAGATACCAGTGCTTATCCATATCTAAACCTGTAGCAGAACCTAACATAACTGCAGCTGCAGCAGATTCTGCTGCTTTTGTTGCAATAGCAAAATCAAATGAAAAGGGAAACATGATTGGTCATGGTATGGTGCTAAAAATACTCATTAATCCACAAATAATTGAAACATTGACATCTTTACATAGAAGAAACAATAATATTCAAATGGACTTGATACCTAATTTGCAGGAAATTGACAGTAAGCATCACGCACCTAAAAATCCTTGCAATGTTGCCCAAGATGAGAGCCCATTAATAATTTCCAGACAAGAATATGCTGGCACTAATAATATTGGATGAATTTACACTTGGGGTATTACATTTTATTAAGTAGATGGCGCTGGATGTTATCATTATGATCATGGAGTATTTGATTACTTTTGGGTCTTTTGCTGGAAAAATTAATGCTATAGAACTCTCCATTTTTGTGTACATGATATAAGTTTAGAAATGTTTCCATTTTAACCAGTGGGTCAAACTTAGAAATGTAAAATCATGGCTAGATTGGTAGGATTGACATTTTATGACTTGTAAAATTACATTTTGTGATTTGTTCTACCATCAGTGAATGTGTTTAAAGTATTCGTAGACAAGAAATATGTATTTAGTGAAAGTTAAGTGTTATTGGACATGAATTTAGTCCAAGGGTTGATAAACTACATGAGACTTTTTCTTCTTATTATCATCTTTGCTGAAAATATAAATTTCGATTTTTCATAGAGAGGTTTTGCCAATACTTTGTTTTGGAAGCCATCCATGTCTCTGAATCTGAAATTCCCATTGTCATAGAGAGTTCTGCGCGTACTTTCTTTTTGAACCAATCTTATGTCGAAAAGGTATTTATCTTTAGCTTGTCTTCGTTGATAAATACACACGGGTGAAATCATTAATGTCTACAAATATAATAATGGTTTTGCATGCCAGAAGATATCAAGAGAATTTAACGTGTTATCCACTGAAATTGTACAAGTCATCATCCTTTTCATATCTGAAGATATAAAACACTTTGAAGGGTTACCCACTGAAATTGTATAAGTCCTTTGCTTCCAGAGGGGTTCTGGCATTTTATTACTAGAAAATAATTTTTATACTTGATCCATGTTTGTTCATAAATGTAAACATGTGAAATCACTATGGTATACCACTATAATGGTCACACATGGAAGTCTGAAAAACGTGCAAAAATTACAAGATGTCTGTATTTTTTGAAAAGTTGAATCTATTTGGTAGAATGGAAAAGAAAAGGGAAATATTGATATTTATCAACTGAAAAAAAATGTCATACTCCATGTGGGTATATGTATCTTACATATTCCTTTTACTATTCGAAATGCAATTTCAAAACAAAGATCTTATAATCTATATAGACATTGAGGGTGAAAAGGACGTTTTTGATATATAGGAGAAGACCTCCTTAGTAGAGGGAGATTCAATGTATCCCCAATTTTTATGCAAGGCATTTAGAACCAAACAAGTATGTCTAGGATGGCATACAGTCTGGACACTATTGGCCCTAACTTATTGTGGCAAAACTAAAAACTTAATGCTTTTTTATTTTGTAGTTATGTGATTCTAGTAAAGTACATTTTAAATTGATTCCAATTTTTAGGACAACCTTACGGCATTGAAACTATGCATACCCCATAACAATACATTATTTTCAGTTGGTTTCTCACTTATTTTATCCCTATCTCTCCCTTATTTTATCCAGTTAGGTCTGGATGTCATTACTTTTGGATTAAATATGTCATTTTTTGGACTGTTTTTTTTCTTTTTAAGTTTAGGTACTATTTGTCTACTGCAAAATGATTCATGTTTCTTTATGGTATCAGCTCTCTATTTTTCTTACAAACCAATAAGATAGATATTGATGTCAAGTTTTCATTTTCAGGTGAGACTGTTTCTTGTTGAAGATGCGCCATTGCAGTCTGACATGGCTGACCAAGACTATCTACAGGCAAAACAATCTCGGTTGTGGCATGAATATGGTTTTGGATTTGAATGTAATCAGTTGCAGGGTGTTAGAAACAATTATACAAAGAAGAATATGCAGGAATATTCCATTGTACTTGTGACCACCTAGTGCTGCCCCCTTAGGGTATGCAAACATAATTTCTTTCTCTTATATGAGATCTGGAACTATCAGTCATATGTTCTGTTATGCAACAATAAATGGTTAATGATATGCGTGGAACAAATTTTAAAACATTCAAAATGCATAAAGCATATTAAAACAATGCCAATTATGAAGATTTTTGGATGTATATCAAGTACATTTTATACAGTCATGTGAATGTTTGTTCTTAATAAGGTCATTCCATTAGGATTGGTCTTCGCAAATATTTTCTTTCCATTAGAGATCTTATCACTAGCCTTTTTTTAAATGTTTGTGTAGTTTGTCATTAGTCCTTCATGGCGAGTAGTTGTTGGAGATGAAAGTTTAGAAGTTAAAGTACATTGTGAACGAGAAGTCAGGAATTTGGAGGCCATATACCCACTCCCGTCTTCTATTCCACCAAGGTAGCTGCATTTTTTTATGTTTTAGGCCTTTTATGTTTTAGGGTTGGATAGCTATGAATGAAATGTTCTATGAGACTTGCAATGAATTACTTGCAGCTCCATAGAGCCATTGGAGCCACAGGAGGACTGGTGCGATTCTGATACACCTACGATTCCATTGAATCCCATAGAAGAAAATGAAACTTGAGAGTTGAATGAAGTGCCTCCTTTGCAAGATTTTCAAGAGTTGGGTAGGTGATGGTAGTCATCTCACTTCTATTTGATTATTGCTCTAGGGATTATAATTGTCGTAGATCTAATTCTTGCCTGAGATGATCAAGTTGTTATGAAAATGCTACCTTTTTCTGATTGAAATTTTTTATTTTACTTATAAAATCACTGGGTAGCTAACGAATAATTGATTGGTAACCTTAACATGAATATATTTATATGATTCTATCAGGATTATGCACAATATGAGAGAAATGCAACCAAATTCTACAGGAATATCATCCCAAGGTGGTGACTCTGTCTCTATGGTGCCTCCTAGTGTTGATTAGCAAAAACATGAGTCCTTATCCATATCTAAACTTGCAGTAGAACCTGACATAACTGCAGTTGCAGTAGATGTTGCTGCATTTGTTGCAATAGCAAAATCAAATGAGAAGGGAAACATGATTGATCATGATATGGTGCTAAAAATACTCAGTAATCCACAAATAATTGAAACATTGACATCGTTACACAGAGGAAATAATAATATTCAACTGGACTTGATGCCTAATTTGCAGGGAATTGACAGTAAGCATTATGCACCTAAAAATTATTTCAATGTTGCCCAAAATAAGAGCCCATTGATAATTTCCAAACAGGAATCTGGTGGCATGAATAATATTGGATGCATTTACACTTGGCATATTACATTTTATTAAGTAGATGGCATTGGATGTTATCATTATGATCATGGAGTGTTTAATTACTTTTGGCTCTTTTGCTGGAAAAATTAATGCTATAGAACTCTCCATTTTTGTGTACATGATATTGCAAATTTAGAAATGTTTCTATTTTAACCAGTAGGTCAAACTTAGAAAGGAAAAATCATGGCTACATTGGTAGGCTTGACATTATATGACTTGTAAAATTACATTTTTTTATTTGATTCGGCCATCAGTGAATGTGTTTAAAGTATTCTTTGACAAGAAATGTGTATTTAGTGAAAGTTAAGTGTTATTGGACATGAATTGTGAATTTAGTCCAAGGGTTGATAAAATGCATGAGGTTGTCTTCTTATTATCATCTCTACTGAAAATATAAATGTCGATTTTTCACAGAGACGTTTTGCCAATACTTCGTTTTGGAGGCCATCCATGTCTCTGAATCTGAAATGCCCATTGTCACAGAGAGTTCTTCTCGTACTTTCTTTTTGAATCCATCTATGTCGAAAATGTATTTATCTTCAACTTGTCTTCATTGATAAATACGCACGGGTAAAATAATTAATGTCTACAAATATAATAATCTTTTTCATGCCAGAAGATAACAAAAGACTTTAAAGGGTTATCTATTGAAATTGTACAAGTCATCATCCTTTTCATACCTGAAGATATAAAACACTTTGAAGGGTTACCCACTGAAACTGTACAAGTCCTTTGCTTGCAAAAGGGTTCTGGCATTTTATTACAAGAAAAGGATTTTTATACTTCATCCATGTTTTTTCATAAATGTAAACCTGTGAAATCACTATGGTATACCACTATAATGGTCACACATGGATGTCTGAAAAACATGCAAAAATTACAATATGTCTGTATTTTTTGAAAAGTTGAATCTATTTGGTAGAATGGAAGAGCAAAGGGAAATTTTGATGTTTATCAACTGACAAAAATGTTAGACTCCATGTGGATATATGTATCTTAGAGATTCTTTTTACTATTCGAAATGCAATTTCAAAACAAAGATATTATAATCTATATAGACATTCAGGGTGAAAAGGATGTTTCTGATATATAGGAGAAGACTTCCTTAGTAGAGGGAGATTCGAGGTATCCCCAATTTTTATGCAAGGCATTTAGAACCAAATAAGTATGTCCAGGATGGCATACCCTTGGGCATATCATTCTCTGTGCAAATTATTTTTGAGTGTGAGTGTCACATTGGGTTCTGTTGGCAACAATTCATGTGTGAGAATGCAGAACTTTGGCGCAATTCGTTAGGAAAAGACAAAAGTATGAGCATTCTTTTAATGGAGATAAGTTTCCCTAGATATTTCAAATTGTTTAAGAGTGCGTTGTGTGTTCACATGTAAATTCGAAATGAATTATATCTACCAAAATCTAAAGAACATTGTAACTTCATTACAGATGCATAAATCTTATGTTATTTGCAATACAAGATTATTTTGCATCGCCGAAGGAATATAAAATTGGAGTTTTATTGAATTGGTATGATTCCAGTAGGATCTATTGGCTACCAGTTCTAGTGTTTGTGGCCATGGCCTCATTGAAAATATTGTTGGCTTGGGGATTACGACCCAGATATTCCCAGGGGCTTGTACCATAAGTTTTGTTAAATGTTTAGTATCCCTCCAAGACAGATTCATGGAAATGTTGTTAAGCTTCCAAGTAGACCTTGTCTCCTATCAGGAGCAGGAAAGGCCCACAAGGTTGCCGATTTTCACCCTGCACCAACAGCTTCAGAATGCCCATCAAATAGTACTTTATTTTCATGGTATCTGCATGGTCTAACTGATCAGCTTCTTCTTGTTCAGTAAAAACGCCATAGGAGGCAAGGAGCCTCAGAATTATGTAAAGGATTCCGACATCCATGTGTGAATGTGAATTACTAGTCGATGAGGAATTAGCAGCAACAATGTGAAATGCAATATGCTCAACTGAAAGGGCACCTTCGTTGCCTTGTGTGGCAATAATGTCAGGAATGTTGAGCAACATTGTCGCTCTCAAAGCCAGGGGCTTGATGGAAGACCATATCATCTTATAAAGATGGATATTAAAATATATATATATATATATATATATTTGTTTAAAAATTAAAAGTTATTTATTTTTATATATTATTTACATCAAGTAAATAATTTTTATAAAAAATAATAAATTGAATTTTTTATTGATATATTTTTAATATTTTACTTATCTGTAAATTTGTATCTGTAAATTTGTATTTGTAAATTTGTCTATTAAAAAAGTTATAATTGGATGAATATTTTAATTTTAATTTTAATAATTATGTTATATATATTGAATTTTATAATAAATTTTGTTAAAATATGAGTTTATGTAATTTTGGAAATTTTGTGTGAATATAATTTTTTTCAAGGATTAATTATAAGTTTAGTGTTTGAATCTATAATGTATAATCACATTTTTTTCAAGTTTTAAGTTGTTTTTTTTTATATTGAATTGTAAAATAAAGAATATTAATTTAGATAAAGAAGCTTGAGAATTTTTTTTATGAAGTGGAAATTCTTTAAGAATTTAATGCATGTTTAATGTTTGAATCTAAGATTTCATTTTCTTTAGGTTTTAAGTTGTTTTTATTTATATTGAATTATAAAATAAAACTTTTGAGAATATGAATTTATATTAAAAAACATTGGAAAATTTATATGAAGACTGGTGAATGTTTTAGGCACATTGTATAAATGGAAATGCCTTTAGAGGTTACTCACAAAGAATCTTAGTTTGGAACAATTACCATATGAGGGAGGGTGAAGGGTTCAGTTTAGGCGATGAAAGACAAAGGTACCATACTGTGGCGATGAAAGACAAAGGTACCATATGATGGTGGAGGGTTTAGTCTGGCTTCTATGCTTGGAGATTGGTGAATGTTTTAGGCACACTGTGTATAAATGGAAATGCTTTTAGATATTACTAACAAAGAAATTTGGTCTGGAACAATTATCATATGATGGCGAAGGGTTCAGTTTGGTTGAGGTGATGAAACAAAGGTAACATATGATGGTCGAGGGTTCAGTCTAGCTGAGACTATGAAATTAAAATGGAAGAGAAAGGAGTTCTGATATAGGATGCAATTATCAATGAAAACAAACTCTTCGAATTGTCAATGAAAATAAACTCTTAGATTGAGCATTTGGGAAAGAAGTGGCAAATGGCTCTTTTTTGAGTAGATTGTTTGATTGTATTACATTTAACATGAACATTTTTTTCACTCAAATTGGGCTATAGTTAGATCATGTAACATGTTATCACTGACCAAAATTTCAAAAAAACAATTTGGACAACTTGTATGGTTTCAAAGTTGTAAGTCAGTATTGGTCAAGTCATTTTTCAAATTTCAAAAAGGGATCCAAGTATTTTCAGTTATGATTATGTTTGGGTTCATCTATGAGAAGCAAATTGACAAGCACTTAATCAGAATTCTTTGAAGTCCAAGTGAAGTAGCTTCCCTTTTCATTTCAAGTGAGGCAATGATCAAGATTAAGATGGTGCTAGCTCTTTCAATTTTCATCTTGCAGGAATTCCATGGATTTGTTTATAGAAGAGAAGGATCGTAGGTCAGGCAGGTGTATTATATTGGACAAGCTTTCAAACAGGTTGGTTGTTGGAGATTTTGTGAAAAAACTTCAAGGAGGTCACATGCAAGTCACCAAAGAATTTGCTTCAAATTTCACAAGATTTAATTCAAAGGTTGGAGTGCTTGAATTACCAATATATCCAGAGGTTATATCTGTAGTCACTGAAATCCCAAGAGAGACAATTTTAGAAAAAGAGAACTATGTGTTTTTGACTCACACAGCAGTTTCGTAGCGCGCTACGAAACTGCTGAAGGTGACAGTTTTGTTTTTTTTAAGGATCTACCTTGAAAGCAAAAGGGATTTATTTTGAAAGGGAGTGTCCATCAAAGGTATCTCATTTCTTCCTAAAGTACAGATCTCTGCTTTATCAGAAAAGTCTGACTTCAATGTCATCTTTGGAGGCATCTAAAAATGTTCAATCATTAAACGAGGTCAGAGATCTTCAGGAAACGGAAGTTGGATGTGCAGTCTGATGGTTCTGGTTCTTTGAAAAGATTAAGGAAGCAAGTAAAGGAGTTTTTGAAATCAAGTGGTAGATCAGTAAAGATCTCAGGGAAAATATAAACTGTTTAAACGGTTCCGTGTTTTCGCAGCGCGCTACGAAACCCCTGTAGCAGCCTGTTTTAGCAGAAAAAACTCTGTTTTCTGCATTTACTAGTACATTTCCAGAAGGGTTTCTGAGCAGATGAAAAGTTAATTGTGAAAACTGAAAGAGGCTTTTATTCCTAACATACCAAGCTACAAAAACCTCTTTCATTTTCCTCAAATTCATTCTGAGCTGGGAGAAACGGGTGACCAAAGTTGCACTACGAAACTGCTGTAGGTGCAGTTTTTCATCTCCTGTTTGCCACGTGTTTTTCAAGGACAGTTTCCAGACAGCTGGAGAAATGTTTTAAAAAACCAGGAGAGGTTTTTGTTCTGGACAACATGGGCTACAAAAAACTCCTCCAGTTTCGTAAAATATGGCATGGATGAAGAGATAAAGGCTCTGCAATTTTCAAGTATATAAACCTAAAAAACAGGGAGACATGTTCCCTAATTTCTAGGGTTTGTCATCAGCAGTTGGGTGACCACGTGGGAGGCTTCATCAAGTTCGACATCATGGAGTTTTAGGTGTCAAATAATGTGTTAAATGTTTGGATAAGGTTGTTTTGATCATAATGAGGAGTTAGACTCCTAATTATTTTAGGTCTCTAGGATTCCTAGTTAGGTGTCATTTGCATTTAATAGTTTGTTTTATGGTTAGAATAGGTGTCACTGATGGAAAATTCGAATTCTCTTGTTGATGGATGATGGAATCCTATTTGTAAATGCTTTATATAGAGCATGAGGTGGAATTAGCAAAGGGTTGGAGACTTTTTGGCTCAGCTGCTGCTTTATGCTATGAACTATAATCAGTAATGCAGAGAGGTTTTCTTGAACAGATCTGAGTTCTCATGGAGTTAATCCTTTCTTGATTTATATGTTATTTTGATAACTTGCAGTAGATCTTATTGTTAATACTCAGAATTCATATCTAATGCTCTGACTTCCTTTAACAATAAGATGACTGTGTTTTATATTTGAACCACCAGCACTATTATTGTTCAGAATTCACAACCATGTGCTCTGATTTCTTTTAGTGATGGAATGATTGTGTTAAGCAATAGATCTCATTGCTATTACTCAGAATTCATAATCTTATGCTCTGACTTCCTTTAGTAATGAGATGAATGTGTCTTTCCATAATCTTGTGAGTAAATCACCTTTGAACTATCAGCAATAGATTTCATTACTATTACTCAGAATTCATAATCCTATGCTCTGACTTCCTTTAGTAATGGAATTATTGTGATGACCTATTTCCTTAAGTGAATTATCTTTGTTTGAAAACCCTATTTGCCTCAGCTTTCATGTCAAGAAACCTTTCCACTGAATTTATTGACTTGTTGACTCCATAGCCCAATGGTAGCAAGCCTTCATCTTTTCAACCTACAAACACACAAACCCAAAATAGAGTTAGCCATCTATATTATCATAAATCAATATCATTAATCCTTTGAGAGAGCCCTCTCAGGTTAGGGAGGCTAATCCCTAGCTAAAAGCCTGGTTTGAAATAGTTACACTAAGATAGTCTGATCAGCAGCCTATCAGAGACCTATTTTGGTGATAACATAACATATCACATCTTTTTTCATTTATGCTCTTCTTCCATATGCACGACTTACGACATTTCCTTTGCAACATCTGGTGCAAATTCTAGTTACAAAATAATTACAAAAATTGTTGTCTCAACCGACAGTGCATTATTAGCATAATTCTAAACAATAAAATTGATCTTTAGTAGAAAGATAGGCAAGGTAGACAACTACACGAAGAGGTGGCTCTGTTTTGATGGATTCGGTTGATGAATCAGCCTAAAACTGTGCTGCATTGGCTATTGTGTTAGTTGTTGTGCTGGCTGTTGTGTTGGCTGTTGTTTTTACTGCATCCAAATTACCTTTTAATATAGTAAATCACAAATTTCTTCCCACATTTTTTCATCTGGTATGGTTAATTTAATTACCCTTCAGTAAATCTCATCAACCTCAGTATATTTGGCAAATGTTGGTTTTACTGGGAAGACATGTTTTACCTCATTCTGGATATAGAAGTCATTTTCCATAGTCTCTAGGAAAGCTCTTGTTGTCATGCTCCCTTTTATCCCACTAAATTTGATGTTGCTTCTGGCCACTTCCTTCATCTTCAGAACATAATCTTCTTGAGTTACCAACTGTGGAGCACTTGGAAGGTATGCTTTTAACAAGCAATCTAGTGGTTTTTCAATAATAATTCTAACCTTTTCTGCATTATGAGTTCAAAGAAGATAAAGGGTTTTGATAAAATGTGCGAAAATAGACAAAGGAAGCTCAAGTGCTAATAATTGACGTTTTCTATGCAGGAAGACGTGGAAACAAGGGATTGTCGATCAAAAGCAAGAAGCAAAGGGAAAATAACTGTTGTCCCTCCAGCAGGGAACCGGATGCGGACAAGATCAAGCAAAATTACAGCCGAATAGCCCAGGGAAAGAATGCAGGATACCGAGTCGGAGAACGCAAGAAGGAAAAGAGAAGAATTGAACGATTAGCGAAATCCTCGAGATCTTTGATCCTGAGGGATCACTGCTTTAACTTATCTTTTGATTATTTAGATACCTCCGTCATTTCTGTTATATAAAGGCACCACGCCATTGAGCAAGGGGACGACTGTTTTTATGATTCTAAGTTTCAGAACAAACTGTGATCATTGAGTCTCGCTGAGACCTGACTTTGTTATACTTTTGTTGATGTGATTAATATAGAAGACTTGGTGTTCATTTCGTCTCTGCATCTGGAGTAACTTAAGGCAGTGTACCATTGGCAGCTAAGGGCCTGACTCCGAAGGACACTTGCTTTTGTATTATTATACAGTGATTTGTGTGTGGTTTGTTTATTTTTGTTATTTAAGTAATCTAATACATCTTTTATGTGATATACTATGCTCCATTATAATTGATCTTTGAATGATTTCTTTATCTCATGTCTCTGCACTGTACAATTGGATCTATTCGAATTGCATCTTTCGGCTATCTCTGTAGCAGAATGTTGGTATGAATGTTATTGTTATTAGATCCATGTGAAATAGTATTTGTGAGACTTGAAAGCAATATTACTTTGTTCAGAAACATAGTCATATCATTCATTATTCTCAGATTGCTATAGTAGTATAAAAAATGTGCATACGGATGAGGATTGTTGTTCCATAATTCATTGAGGATTGTTGTTCCATTTGATTACTGTTGTTCCATTTTACTGTTGTTCCATTTATTGCTGTTCCATTTCCAGACTGTTGTTCCATTTTACTTTCCACCGTTTTATTTACCTGCCTTTGTTTTTTTTGGTGTGAGAGAAGGCCTAAGGCTGTAGTGAGCCTCAGCAAGACGCTGCTTAGCTCCCAGACCTATAAGTCCTGCTCTAATTTCCTTTCTTCATAGTTTCTAAAGGGATGGGTTATTGCTTCCATACCCTTGACTGATCAACTGCCTTGTGTGATTCTATCTTTTGGGTTAGTTTAGTTACAGCTTAGCATTTGTTTCCTTTCGAATCATTAGAACACTACACTACTGAGCATTACTCGGACAAATAGCCTCGGATTGAGATACTCCTTGCAATAACAAAACGTTCCCGGATAGACTTATTAATGTGGGATAATTAGAGGTGTGAGAGACCCTAGTTACAGCTCTACATTTTGTCACCGTTGCCGGGGAGGAGTAATAGCCATTTGCCCTTTACAGAGTAGTGCGAAAATCTGCTAGGGGGGAGTTGGATTTTAAAAATGGAAGGTAAGAACCTACGTACGGAGCATGTAAAAGCCCTGCTCCATCGTCTGCTCTCTTAGCAGAATTGTTGGTTGATAGGATTTAGTAGTTTTTAGAGTGCATGACTAAGCAGAAAAAGCTAGAAAAGAATATCAAACCCCCAACCAAACCTGAAAAAGCCAAAGGACCGGTGACCCTTGGCCAAACAACCTTCATAGACGAAATCTACAAGAAAACTAAATCTCAGTGGTCAGTAGGCCGGAGAAAGATTAATTCTAAGCAGCCTGCTAGTTCCCTTCAGGCTACAACATCACCATCTGGAGCCTTTGCTGAGGTACATAGCCAGACTGATGAACAGGACTATCAAGAAATTGAAAATTATGTGTCAGAATGGCTGCAGGAAGGGAACTTAAGAAACCTTTGTGAAGGAGAAGGGGAAACAGGGGAAATAGAGGAACCAAGGTCTCCTTCTAGGATAATCCAGCTGTTAAACAGCCCAAATAAGGGGAGCGCAACCAAAGTTAATATTGAAGGCACCCCATTCCCTCAGATAGAAATCCCAGATAAGGGAAGTGTCATTAAAACAACCCCTGCCAAGGCCGTCCCTTCTCGACTTAGGAACACCCTCCTAGAAATTCCGGAAGGTTATTGGCACATATTCGATCCCATGGCGTAGAATCAGCCAAATACTCAAACTTCTACATTGCAATATCCTATAGTAGACTCTGCTGCAAATGCACCCATTGAAAGCGATTCCTCTTCAACACATCCAACGTTTCATGGACTTTCACATCAGAGACCCTGATGCATTTCTTATTCGAATTCGATGTTTATGTAGAGGGTACGATTACACCACTGACCCCCAAAAATTAAAGTTGTTCCCCTCCACTTTGAAAGGAGCAGCTCTGAGATGGTTTATGGGTTTAGGTGGTGGAGTCATAAAAAATTGGGAGCAAATGAAAGAATCCTTTCTGAGGAAATATTAGGATTACTGTAGGTCAAAAGAACTAAAAGATGAAATTTTCCAAATGACAGCCAGACCAAATGAAACTTTAGAGGAATATGTAGAACGTTTCCAGTATAATTTACAGAGATCCCCCTATGCATCATTACCTCTGCTTGATAATGTGTTGAAAACTGCATTAATTAGAGGTATGAAAGAACAGTGGATTGAAACATTGAATATCATGGGAAAAGGGGATATTTACCAAAAGAATTTTGCCGATATCATTATTTATGCATCAGGAGTTCAAGAGGTAGCACAAGGATAAAACCAACAGAATATGACCGGTTTGTTAGAGATAACAAAATATCAACAGAAGGAGTAACACGTGTAGAACTTGGGAATTTATTAGAAAATTTTAAAACTGATATTCTAGGGACATTAACTACACAGCTTGATATTGTGCAGGCTAAGCAAAAGCAGATGGAGGTGGAACAGAATCTGGCAATTTTCTGCCCCTGATGCAGAAGAAAACATAGCCACAAGGAATGTCCACTAGATTCAGTTCAAACATGTGCTATATGTACGAAAGATCATCTCACCGAAAGCTGCCCCTCACTTCCTGGATTGAAGGCAGTATACAAGGAAGCAGAAGAAGAACTAGAGCCGGCATATTTTGTTAACCAGCGTCGCCAATAGAAACCTAGGCAATCTAGTATGTTTTTAGACCCAACTTCTTCTTTCCAGCCTCCGCAGTATAATGCTCAGCAACATGGTATGTGGCAAAACCAATCTACACCCCCATTTCCGAACTGGTCATCACAGCTGTTTCCTTCTCCAAATCCATGGATGAATCAGACAGGCCAATTCGGCTGGCCAAATTTTCCTTACACCCCACCATATTGGTAGAATAACTCATATCCTCCACAATGGATTCCCCCTACTTCACAAAGTTCACCCTGGTAGACAAATTGGCCAAGATCGACATATCAGTCAACATGAACTATTCCACTCCCTCAATCAACTCTGCCAGCCTTACAACTAAACCCCCAGTCTAATCTGAGGCCGCAACTCCCAGCCCAACCCAATCCCAATCCTAATAATAGACCAGTCCAGTCCCTCCAAATCATAAAAACATCAGAAATCGGACCTGACCTAAGGGAGTGCAATGATCTTCAGTTACGATCTGGACGTATAATAGAAACAGAGGGAGACAAAACAGTTCACATTGAAGATCAGTTACCAATAGAACAACCGCTACAACAAAAGGATGAAAATAAAGAGCAGACCCATCAACAAGCAAGTACACCCTCTCCTCCTTTCCCAGAACAATTAGTCATACCACGACCAGTACAATCTCCAGACTTTGACATTCTGGGAGAGTTACAAAATCTGTACATAAAAATTCCATTCCTCAAAGCCATACAAGATATTCCTATATACGCAAAAACTATAAAAGAACTGTGCATAAAACAATCAAGGAGGAATACAACTACTAACCCTAGAGTCCAAGTAGTTGGTACTTTATCCGACCTGTTATCAGGAAAAGAGACACCTATCAAATACGAAGATCCCGTAAACCCAATTGTAACTGTCCAAATCTATGGTCAAACCCTAACTAATGCTTTAGTCGACCTGGGAGCTGCAATCAATATTTTGACAACTTCCACCTGCCAAAATCTTGGCATCACATCAGTAGAACCTACTTCTACTTTGCTAGAATTGGCAGATCAATCTGTAGTTCGACCAGAAGGTACTCTATACAATGTCATGGTTTCTATAGACTCCTGGGAATATCCAACTGACTTCCTGATAATCAATCCAAAAACCCGACTAGATGGACATCCGCTAATACTAGGAAGACCTTGGCTTGCTACTGTCGATGCCTACATTGGTTGCCGGCAGGGAAACATGACCATAACTAAAGGACCAGACTTTAAAAATCTAGTTCTATATCCTCCAACACAGCCAAGCCTGCCGATGATCAAAACTAATCACTATCATGTGTCATATCTTACTAACAATATCATATCTCCATTGACTGTACAGAAGGCTTTAGATTTTAAAGATCAAACAGAAGATGACGCCATCAACAACTTCATTAGTCAAACTGAATCTAGAACGCACATGCAGTGTTTTATGATAGAAGCAGCGTTTGATAGCGAGCTAGAAGAAGACCCTTTAAAAGATCCACATGACCAAACAATACCAGTGACTGTTGTTTCCAATAGAAAAGTAGTGGAAATTGAACCCGGTAAGACTCTAAATGTTAACGCCAACCTTACACCAGATCAAGAAATAAAGCTTGTTAATCTGTTACAAAAATATAAGGGAGCATTTGCGTGGGATTACCCTGACATGAAGAGGATTGATCCTCAATTATGCACCCACCACATCTATATAGAGAAGGATGCAAGACCTGTTCATCAGCCACAAAGAAGACTCAACCCCCATCTAAAAGAGATAGTAAAAGCCGAACTTCAGAAACTTTTGGATGTTAATTTTATTTATCCCATCTCCGACAGTAAATGGGTCTCTCCCCTAGTGGTGGTACCCAAGAAAAATGGAAAATGGAGGATTTGCGTGGATTACAGGGAGTTAAATAAGGCCACACAGAAGATCACTTTCCCCTCCCATTTATAGATCCAAGTATTGGACACTTTGGCAGGAAAGAAATTTTTTTCTTTCCTGGACAGCTTCAGCGGATATAACCAAATCCAAATTGCCCCTGAAGACCAGGATAAAACTACCTTTACTTGCCCTTGGGGAACGTTTTCCTATCGAGTACTACCCTTCGGCCTATGTAATGCCCCTGCTACATTCCAAAGGTTTGTTCTCAGCATCTTTGCAGATCTAATCAACGACGGACTTGAGGTGTACATGGATGACTTTACACCATATGGAGATGATTTTGACCCAGCTCTGGATACCCTGGAAAAAGTTCTACAACGTTGTATCGCTACCAGACTTTGCCTGAGCCACGAAAAATGTTACATGATGATGACGGAAGGGCTCATTCTAGGGCACTATATTTCAGCAGCTGTCATCCAGGTAGACCCTGCCAAAATTCAGATTCTTTTGCTCATCCCTACCCCCACTACTCAAACAGAGGTATGCAGTTTCCTTGGATTTTCTGGATATTACAGACGATTTATAGAACATTATTCACGTATTGTTGCACCTCTATATGCTCTAACTGGTAACGTTGATTTCTTGTGGACAGAGAAATGTGACCAGGCTTTTAAGGAATTGAAAAAGCTAGTATCAACAGCCCCAGTCCTTCGAGGACCAAATTGGAATTTGCCATTCCAAATCTCATCTAATGCCTCGGATACAGCAATTGGTGCAGTCCTGGGCCAAGAAGAGGATAAGAAGCCATATGCTATTTAATATATTAGCAAAAAATTATCCTCTGCCGAACTCAATTATACTGTTACTGAAAAGGAATTCCTGGTTGTAATACATGCTGTTAACAAAATTAGACATTATATTACAGGCTATCATGTTGTGTTATATACAGATCATTCAGCTATCAAATATTTGGCAAATAAACCTGTTACGAATGCTAGAATAACTAGATGGTTGATCTTATTGCAGGAGTTCGATATCACAATCAAGGATCGACCTGGCAAGGAAAACCCTGTAGCCAATTTTCTCTCACGAATACCGAAATCAATTGAAACAGCAGCGGTAGAAGACCAATTTCCTTATGAACACTTGTTTGTTGTTGTTGTTCGAACACCCTGGTATGCTGATGTCGCTAATTACCTTGCAGTAGGTAAGCTACCAAAACACTTAACCACTCAGGAACGAAAGCAGATTGTTTAGAAGAGCACTCGATTTTCGTGGATTGGAGGCCATTTGTTCTATACAGGGGCAGATATGCAAATCAGGAGGTGTATTCGAGAGGATGAGATCTTCAACATCTTAAAAGCTTGCCATGACGGACCATGCAGGGGACACTTTGCTGAAAAAAGAACAGCACATAAAGTATTATAGACAGGATACTATTGGCCTACAATTTTCAAAGATGCGAAAAAATTTGCACAAGCCTGTGACAGCTGCCAGCGAGCAGGAAGACCTGGTCAAGCTGATGAAATGCCTCTGAGACCACAATTTGTCATTGAGCCATTTGAACGGTGGGCTCTCAACTTCGTCGGGCCCATTAATCCACCATCAAATCAAAGGACATACATTCTGGTGGCGACAGACTATGTTACTAAATGGGTCGAGGCCGAATCATTGCCTAAGGCTACAGAAGACTCTGTAATACAATTCTTGTTCCATTTGTTTGTACGTTATGGACTTTCGAGAGAACTAATTACAGATGGTGGACCACAATTTGTTGGAAATAAATTAGCTACAACACTTAACAATTATCATGTCCAACATAAGATCACTGTCCCATACCATCCGCAAGCAAATGGGCAAGTAGAAAGTAGTAATAAGGTAATAGAATCAATTTTAACAAAAACCATTGCATCGCATAGGCGTGATTGGGCCGCCCGACTACCTGAGGCACTGTGGGCCTATAGAACCACATGGAGAAGTACTACAGGTTATTCTCCTTATCAATTAGCGTTTGGAAAACAACCGATCTTCCCCATAGAATTCGAAATCCAAACACTACGAACTGCACAGGAAGTCAGTTTAGATCTGAGTGAGGCACAAATCAATCGATTACAGCAGATTAATGAATTGGACGAAATCATGCTCTCTGCATTACAAAATACAACATTGATTCAACAGCAGCGAGCTAAATGGCATGATGCACTTATCAAGAACAAAGTCTTTCATGAAGGAGACTGGGCTCTGTTATACGACTCTCGGTTTCAGGACTTCCCGGGGAAACTCCAAACTCGATGGTTAGGACCATACGAAATCCAGAAGGTACATGACAATGGGACCCTTAATCTGATCACAATTGACGGTTCTGGATATGCATTCAAAGTAAATGGCCACCGAGTTCGTCTCTATCGAAAGCCACTCACTCGGGAATTCTTCTGTCAGCAGCTACGACAAGATACTGATATGGAAATTTTAGGAGAGGAAGCGAAATCTTCCTCACCTATAATTTAAGGAATTCATTTTTTCATAACTTGTACATAACATCTTGTATATATGTTTCTTGATTTTCTTTTTGCATTCTAAGTGGTTCTGTTGTTCCTTTTCAAAAAGGAACAACACTGGTGTGTTTATGCTGTTCCTTTTCAAAAAGGAACAGCACTGGCGTGTTTTTGCTGTTCCTTTTTCAAAAGGAACAGCACTTGTGTCATTTTGCTTGTGAGATTTTGCTGTTCCTTTGCAAAAAGGAACAACACTTGTGTGTTTTTGCTGTTCCTTTGCAAAAAGGAACAACACTTGTGTGATTTTGCTGTTCCTTCGAAAAAGGAACAACACTTGTGTGTTTTTGCTGTTCCTTTTCAAAAGGAACAACGCTTGCGTATTTTTGTTGTTCCTTTTCAAAAGGAACAACACTTGTGTGTTTTGTTGTTCCTTTTCAAAAGGAACAACACTTAAGTGTGTCTGCTGTTCCTTTTCAAAAGGAACAACATTTGAGTGTCTTTGCTGTTCCTTTCTCAGAAGGAACAACATTTGCGATTTTCTGTTGTTCCTCTCAAAGAAATGACATCCTACGAATTTATCTGTATGGATTCTTCTCTGAGGAATGCCATCAGCATGTTTTTGCTCTTATTAAGGATGCTTTGCGCCCACGTTCTCCTCAGTCTTTTAGATACAACAATGAACTTATGCGTTGAACATAAACCATGATATACCGAAGTTAGCACATCATAAATCACCATCACTATAAAGCCTAGTATGTATAAGAGGACAAGAGGGGGGACATTAACTTTTCATCTTCGCTGTCATTATCTTATTACCGGCACCCTGGTTGGTGATCTTTATCATGACGATTTCCCTAAAAATCTTTCTTGATGATTACTTAGGACTATGAACAAAAGATTTATATCTGTCTGTGGGATGAAAATACTTCTTCCACCATTCCCCGCTCTTAAGGAGTGCGGAACCACCCTTATGTGGAAATGAAAAAAAAAGAGAGGTGCTCTGCAAAAACAAAAAGAAAATATGAAAATTGTCAAATGCAGGATAGGGGGTCTCATTGAGAGCCATCCTACCATGATCATAAGGATGGAATCGAAGTGGCATTCCCATTATGGCCACCACACCAGGGATATGGTCCGAAGGTATATTAACAAGCAAACTTTGGAACAGGGGGTCTCATCACGAGCCGGCCTGTCCACGTTCTGCGCCTACCTTGTGAATGGCATTATGGCTATTTGGTTACCAAGCCAGCATAATGGCCTGCATTTTGACAAAGCACTCTTCAGAATAAACACAAAGGATCATGGTTTCGGAGGGTGAAATAAACAACTCTGCCAAGGTTATGAACACTTGTTGGCAGCAGATCTCTGTTAATCACATAGAATTCGTAATGGTTACACCAACAGGTATGATATTAAAATTTTTTGCCTCTTATATCCTTTGAATAGATCATAGGTCACACGCCGATGTATATATCGCATGAATATTCATTACCACCAATCATGGCAACGGAACTGACAATGACCACTAGAGATTTCGTACGCTTGACAGACGTCCCATCCCCCGACCTCTCATTATATCACGCAGGCTCTTATGTAAAACGCGATCTACCTTTTTTGCCTCGATTTCGGCATTTCATTGTTTTTCTAAAACATGGCATAATTTCATATGATGTTCTTTATGACTTGACTTCCCACTGGCTGCTGCTCCTCTCTTTGACGGCTGGGGATAGCCTATCAGATCGCGGGGGGGAGGTAACCTCATTACTCCATGGATTACGTGGCTGCACACCATTCGGGCGAGATAATGTATGAAGGAATGGCATGGTTTATCGGTATGATGATTCCATTTTACGGAAATTTCCGTCCAGGATCCTTTTTTTCGTTGCATGCTCTGTGATCCTTTCCAAAATTTGGCGACGATCATCCTCTCTGCGTCGCAAACACCACAAGCAGTTTTTGTTCCATTAAGAATTCTGAGTAGAATCATGGGGGGAAAGACGGTCCGAAGCGAACCTCACGAGTTGACAGTCTTCACTGCTGCCCGCAAAATCCTGGAAAACATAGGATGGTTGAATTATTTCAGCCGCCTGCAAGAATCAAATGAAGCAGTGGCGTTGGAATTCCTGCAAAATTTGTAGGAAAATTACTCCATAGTAGGAGGAAAGCGGATAGCGGTCACGGAAGATATCATCGCAGAAGTCTCGGGACTACCAGCTGTTGGACCTGTATGGACGCTGAAAAAGGAAAGATTACAAAAGGCTATGGAAATTTTCTAGGACGAAGGCCAAAGCTTGACAGTCAAAGGGAAAGCAGTTCTGCAGGTGATGCTAGGGGAACCCTGGACCGAGCTAGCAAAGACAGTGCAGAGTTATATCACCTGCGAAGGGAGGAAAGACGTGGTAAGACCTCGTCACCTGAAACTTTTAGCTGTTTTAAAAGGAAAATGTTCTGTAAATCTCCCTTCACTTTTAAATTCATTATTACATGACGTGGCCTGAAGCCTGAAGAAGGCCCAGCACATAGACGTAGTCGTTAGCCACCATCGACTAATTCGATTGATAGTGAGCCACAGTCTCACTCAACAACAAAGCACTTGGGAGGAACTTATCGCAATAGTCGAGGGGGGATTGGCTGCACCACCCCCAAAACCTGAATAGTCCTCCAGCACGCCGGAACGATCATAGAAACGCAAGGAATCAGCAGCAGAAAGACATGCTGCTTCAAAACGAAAACAATCCTCCAGTACGCCAGAACGACTAGAGGAACCCACATAACTTGCTGGCACACCCGACCAACTTGAGAGACCAAGGAAATCAGCCCGGCTGGCCCGGATACGAGGAAGGCTGGAAAAGATTCAGGGAACCACTGCCCAGCCAATTGAAATTGCGGACGAACCTCCAAAACCAGAAGGAGGACCCTCCGAAGAAAATTCTGAGCAATCAGGGGCCGAGGCTGACCAGCCTAGAGGAGGAATTGAAGAAAGAGAAGAGCACTCTGAGGAAGAAGCAGCCACCGAGCAGGTCAATCAAGAAGAAGAAGTAGTACAGCCGGGGGGTAGCCCGTTGCAGGACCCTGTGGGTGAGGAGGAATTGGCAGCAGTCCTGGCCAATATGGGGGAATATGGCCAGCCCTCTAGCACAGCAGGCATCCCTGATGGACCCGCGGAGGAAGATATACCCGAGAAAGTGCATGCAGAAAATGCAGGGGAAGAAAACCTGCCTGGTTATGATAATGAAATGGAATACAACAATCAGGGACAATCTGTCCCCAAGACGCCGGAAGATATCCCAGACGAAGAAGGAGCAGACTTAAGGGCCAACCCTCTACTGAGGCAAAGGAAATTAAGAAATTAAGGAAGAAACAACAGGGGTTGTTCGGCACTATAGCCAGGCTCCGACAACAAATTCAAATTTTGAAAGCCAACTTGAGAATACAAAGGACCGCAAGGAAAAGGAAGAGGGCCACTGCAGCAAGAACCCGGAGGACAAGAAGACGACAGACCTATACTCGTTTTGTTGGTCGAAACCCCATTAGGAGACCTACTGTCGAGGAATAGTCTGTTGTTCCAAATGACATCGAGGAACAAGTTGTTGTTCCAAGTGACATTGAAGAACAAACTGTTGTTCCAAATATCGTGGAGGGACAGACTGTTGTTCCATTTGACCCTGAAGAATGGATGGACATTCCAATGGAACAGCAAGAGGCTCCGATGGCAGGGGGACCACAACAACCCTTTATTCGCGTTAAGAAAGAAACAAAAAGCAAAGAGGCCCAAATAGAAGCACCACCCTCAGGGGTAATTCGGGTCCTAAACTCTAAGTAGCGTAATAGAAAGGTCCAGGTTAAACTCCCAGCCTCTACGGCTTTATGGAAAAAGGATCCAAAAACAAGGACCTTGCACAAAATGATGAAAGAAGCTCATCAAGACGCTGAGCAGCTGAGAGAACAAACAGTCCCCCAGGAGAAATACGAAGAGCTACAACAACAACTTCGGGATATTAGTCAGTCTGAGAGCCAGGCCTTTGAAGGATGGCAAAAGGAGCAAGAAAAGGTTGCTAAGGTAACTCGTCGATTAGATAGTGTTGTTAAGTAGATGGACACTGTGTGTTCCTTGTATAATGACGTTTTGACTTGTAGGGCCCCTGCTAAAAATTATGCTTTATTTTTGCTTGAACGATATTTGCGATTGAAAATAAAAGCCGTTAGGGCAGGTGCACCTATCCACATCAACACTGTTAATGATTTTATAGACTGTTGCAAGCATTATGGAGTTAAGGTTCAAAGGTTATTATGCTTTTACTTGCACAACCTTGTGCTAGACCAGGAAACTGATTTAAATCCTGGCCCTTTTGTTGGCGATATACAATCCCAAGCCTTTATCTCATTTGGGGTTAATTAGCTGAAATGGCTCAGAGCTTATAACACCTTTCAGAGACAAGAGAATAGCCTAGACTTATGGGTACGAGCTGAACCTAGAGACCCAGTGACGCTATGGAAAGAGCATAGGAGCCTTATGAGGATCCCAGGTGTCATCAAGATATTAGGACCCATGCACGAAGACTTGATCCGACATAGTTTGGAATATTTCCTGACTATTAAAGACCTTGCCATCGATGCTACAAAATTTCGATACCGGACCTCTAGCCCAAACATC